>JAQGBH010000766.1:0-42786 GCA_034698265.1 Sminthurinus aureus
TTTTCATAAAGTTTGGTCAAACAGGAGCTGAGATCCAGAACAAAGTTTTTCAGTCCCATAAGGTTTTTGTTCCGACTGACATGTCCTTACGGTAGTTGAACTTGAACTAGCTAACAACGAGAAACGACAGATAATACAACCACAGTTCAAATATCATTTATAATTGTTTACTATGTCTTAGTTTATGTAGTTGAAAGTATTTTTAATTTTTTTATGATAGTTCTTTTTATTTTTAATCAATTTTTCCTAGGTATAATATTGATAAACTGAACATTATTATTTGTACTGGATCCATTTGCATTGGAACAAATATCTTGACAAATATTTGCAAATTTTTCCTCTTTCCCTGTTTTGTCACTTTGCTTGTTAAAGCTGTATTGTCTTTCCTCTCGAACTGTTTTCTCTCTTGCTTTCAAAAGGGAGTAAATTAAAACTCCTCCGGATGCCATACACATCCCTCCAATATTTAGTAGTGTCACTTTGTTCCTAAACACGAGAAAGCTGAGTCCAATAGTAGAAATGCGCTTGAAGGAATTAGCCAAAGAATAGGTGAGGATGCTCGTACGTGCCAAAACTAGGGAAGCTGTAATTGTTTGTAAAAAATTGAATAGTCCATCCGCTCCCAAAAGCATGAGAATTCTTTTACAGTTCCCATTTGACAGAATGTTTTTCATGCTGTTCATGTTGTTGGTATCATTTACATGCATGAATTTCCCCCCAAGTTCAATCGCTACCCAAATGGGAGCAACGACCAGAAAACTAGTTCTGGAGAGAATAGAAACACTCTCAAAAGTGTGCATCCCTTTTTCCAATAACAGTTTCTTGATGAGGAGGGCGAGGAGACTGAAGAAACATGCATCAACCAGGCCTGCTAAAAGTCCGCGGTAGTCAAAGGCTAATTCAGTGACTGTGGCCAGGCCTACACCGCCCATCACGGGAATAAGACTGAGACAAATTGGTAAAGACTGATGCTCTTTGAATATTCCACTGGAAAATATGACCGTGAACAGCGGCACCAGAGCTTTCACTAGGAAACAAAATTGTTGTAAAAATCATTGTAAAAATTTCATTATACATTATAGTAAAAAAATCAATGAAAATCCTCACCTGTTTGAGCATATGAAACTGTAGACTTCCAAACAGAGATAATTCCACTAAACTCCTGTACAATTTTGAGGACAGTCAATGGCATTACTAGTTTTAAGTAGCTCACTGTATTTTTATTCAACCCAGTTGGCTTTTCACCTCGCTGAATAACACGTCGAAGGTACTGCATTAAGGGAAACGAGAGGATGCATGCAACCAAATGTTCAGTGGCTAAAACGCTTTCGGGATAAGAAAATTCAGAAATGAGGATTTTTCCTATAAAATTATTTGCGGCCGTAAATCCATACCAAGTAACACATAAACCACACAATTTTAGGGCTTCAGCACATGACGTAAACGTTGATAAAAACAATGAGGATTGCATCTTCTCTTTTCTCTCATTATATTCCACACTCCAATGATCCACCAAATATATCGTAATAAAGGTAAAAGTAGACAAATGGAATAGAATAAAAGTACATTTATTTTTTGTAGAAGGAACAGAGAAAAATGAAGATATTTTGCTACGTATACTTGACGTGATTTTTAATACCTTGTTTTCCATGTACTTCCTTCCTTGCTATCATATTACTTAATATTAACAACAACCTGTGTACGAAACTTAAGTACATAATATGTACATCGGTGTAATAAACGATTGCATACAGTATACAGTTTCTTACAAGTAGAGACCGAGTGCTGTTACACTTACATATATTTTACCTACTATATACTATATACTCTGCATAATAATTATGCATTGTAATTTATAAATTCAATTAGTAATCCAATTAGTCTGCCGGAATCGAGAATCGAGAATAAAGATAACGATTCTCTGACACCTCACATTTTATCTTAAAAGTTGCCATCTGTATGAAAAATAAAAAAAATAAAAGTCAAAAGTCACACATAAAGTAAAAAACAAAGATAATGCTGAAGCTCAGCAACTTGTAGCTTTTACATTTTAGGCTGTTGACTGCAGATTGTAGGTTGTAGGTGAACTCATTTTCAAAGTAATTCCATATTCCATCACTCATTAACAAATCATTTTTCTATCAACTATCAATGGGACGGAAAAAATCTCAATTTCCTCCCGCATACTCTCAGATCTCCGCTACTATTACATTTTAGTTTTACATTGTAAAGTTGTGCATTTTCTATATTCTACAGACACTTTGACTCCCGTCTTGTGACTTTTAGGATTTAAGTAAGACCATCTGAATTCTGAATCGAAATAAATAAAACTCGGAGACTGTCATTTTGCCCATTTACCATTTACATGTGGAGCCACGAAAATAAACTTTTCTACATCCATATGCCCAAATGTACACAGTACAAAGTGAACTGTGTACATTGTACATTTTATTTACATATAAATAAAATATATATATTATTGTGTAATATTTTACATATCGCCAATCGCCAATTTATCGCGTGTATTGATTTTATTGGAATTTATATACAATTTTCACACACACTTAACATTCAAGTCGGACTATTGAGTACAGGAGCACCTTATATATAGGCATATATATATTATATGTATTTCATTTCATTTGTTTACTGCTGCCTGTTAAATATTTTGGGGTTTGGACGTTGTGTGTATTATATTTCGTACGGTTCCTTATTTCCTAATGATTTCGTTCCAAGTTCCAGGTGTTTTGTTTTATATTGAATACTGAGTGTTGAGTACAAAGTGCAAAATTGTGCTGTTCTCAGTTCAAGTTCAAGTTCAAGTTCAATGCTAAATTCATAGTTGAAAGCAAATAGCAATGGGAATATTTTAGACGCAAAAAGACAAAACGATGGTTGTTGGTTATTGGTTAAATATAAGTTATAATGATTGCTGTCATATCTATTTTATTTATTTGACAATTTGGAATTCAGAATGAAATGGGATCTTGGTACTTGCCTCTTGGGGCATGTGGTATGCTTTGTTTAAGCAGAAGGCGCCTATATTTATATTTATTATTTGCTTACCACTTACCACCCACATTATGAAATAAATCGTTATTATATGTAGGCAATATGAATTCTGAATGGGGATATGTATACGTCTAATAATGAAGAAAAGTCAAATATGAATCAAGATAATTAAATGCAAATACGATACAGGAATAAATACAAAATGGAAAGTTTATTGAAAATTGCAAAAACAAGTTCGTACTTCGAAGATAATAATAATAATGTCATCCAACTTCCAATTTCCAATATTCTTGTCATTCACCAACTCAAGATGCAAGACTCGAGGCTCGCGACAAAAGTATTTCTTATTCACAGTTTAAACAGTATTACCTATTTGTGCATTTTTTGCACATATTATTTTCTGTTTACACATGTACTGCTGTGAAGATGACATGAGTGTAAATTGTAAATAGACGAGGTGGATGCTCAATAGTCAATAGTCAGACACTCTGAAATATTTTTAGATCAAAACTTGCTAACAGATAATCAACGGCTTGAAAATAAGAAAGAAAAAGGTAAACAAAAAAGTACTCCAAACTCCAAACTTTGGGAATTCCATGAAAAATGTGGAAAAATGCAGTATTGAGTTTAGAGTGTAGAAATATTTTTATTTTATTCATGGAACATCGAACATCCCGCATTTCGGACTTTGCACTCAGAACAGTTTAATGTATAAAGGCACTCCATCACAAAATTACAATGAGTGTAAATTTTATGCGAAAGTGTCTAAAATTCCTCCTGGTTTTCTTCCTAAACGTTCGAGTTGTCTACAGTGCTAATTTGGAGAGTGAATTACCTCAAAAATTAGGTGCGAGTCTCTTAAATTTCCTAAAAACTTTTGAATTTTGTACAATAAACATAAATGGTCTGTTGAAAGTCAAGCCTCAAACAAAGGCGGATTTTCAGCAACTTTTGAAATTTGCCAGTATAGAAAGTTTCATATCATCCTTTGTTAAAAAATCCGAGATTCGTAACAGTTTCCTCATTGACCGCTTCTCACAATCCTATGCCACGAATCTGAACATACAAAAAATAATTCAAAAGAATCCGTTGAGTACACTCAAGTCGAACAGAGTCACTTTCACGAGGTTTTCGAGGTGCTACATTCAAATCTACATGCCGGACTTTATGGACTGTAAGGCGGAATTAATATTCAACATTTTGAAGAAGACAGTTGTCCTTGGGGAAAATCCACATTTCATTCTCCTCTTTCTTAAAGATCCGTTAAAACATGAGGAGGAGGCGCACAGACAAAGAAAGATCCTTGAAAACCTCTCAACACTCACACTTTCCTCCAGTTTCATTACTTTTAAATATAAGGAAAATTATAGAGAGTATTTTAAACAGTTGCCTAAAAATGCCTGGGTCTTTCAAAAAGGAATCAGACTTCATTTTAACATTTTTGAATTTCATCCTTATATCAATGGACATTTTTCTCTTGCTTGTATGCACTGTGAACCAGGGTCAATGTCAGTGCCAGCGAACGAAAATCGTAAAAGTAAAAGTAGTAGTAGTGTGATTCAAGATAATATGACAGCTTTGAGCGGGAACGAAACATTTGAACTTTTGAGAAGAAAGTGGTTCCATCTACATCGGAATTTGAGAGGTGGCTTCGTCTTCTTAAATCTTCCCACACCCTTAAATGACCCACCAATTTGGCAAGAATCCTGCAGTATCAAAGCGGTTCGATTCTCCATGCAACCTCGAATCTGTACTCTGAGCTACATTGAAAAAAGTCTCAATTTCTCCCTCTTCCACGTCAATATTGGCACCAAGAAACGGCAGCGGATTCATCGCGTCTACGGTAAAATATATTATGAGATGCCAGTTTATCCCTCTTTCCTTCGGAATTTCCTCAGTCGCCGACAGGAAGTAAAGAAAGAGTGGCTTACAGCGGGAGAGCATATTCAACTCCTCTCTTACATTGTTGTCATTGGTGATCCAAAATCCCACAAAAAGCCTGGAGCCAAATCCAAATCCACAGGGGACACAGAAACTAAACCTGGAGACAAATTGCAGGGTGATAGTGACCATCATGATGATGAAGGTGGTAATTCAATTTTCAAATCCATGGGTTTCCTCTCCTGGCTACTACTCATTGGAACCGTCCTCAGTTTCATTTTTTCCCTCACACTCCTCGCCAAATGTCATTTTCGGGAGAAGATGAAAACGGACAAGGATAAAGATAAATTTCCACTTTTACTATCATCCGCATCCGAATCCAGATCCGGACCCGGACCTGGAAGATCAAGAAAAAGAAAACTGTGGAGAGAAGCATGGCACGCATCTATACTTGAGAATACTTCAAGCAAGAAATACTTGGAACAGTCTGCGGGAAAATTTGGAGGAGTCGCATTTTCAATTCTTATTACTTTTTCCGCCATTTTGGAACAAAGTCAGCTTCCAGTGAATAATTTAACACGTAGGCTGAGTCTAAAAGCCGTCATTGTGATTTCAATCTGGATCAATACAGCAACAGTCATCAGTGGTGCGTACAAAGGGGCTTTATTTTCGTCCTTGGCTACTCCATCCAACACGCAGTAAAATTTTAATCGTATTTTGTATTTTTTCTGTTTTTAAAAGACAAAAACAAATGATAATTATTATTGATAATAAGAGTGAAAAATTGAAAATGGAAAATTTTAGGTATCCAGACTCAATTCAGGAGGTTATGGATAATGCTTATAAATTTGCCTCAATTCGCTCCCACTTTCGAGAAAATTTTGGCGGGAAGGATGAGGTTCAATCCACGATCAAGGTGAATTTTAAATATATTATGGCATTATTTTGTACATATTTAAAAATTATGAGCAGGAAACAAATTTTAAATTACTTTCTGACCCAAATTTGTTTTATGATAAAGCAACTCGTCATAAATTTGATGAGTGAACCGAGCATAAAACAGGCTCAACAGAAATATGACTACCTCGACTACATTGTGCAACATCTCTGTCTCATCAAGTCAAAAATCTCGCGGATAGTATACAGTCAAGATCGAGCACACACTGATCCAGCTTCCAAGTTGGAAACGGATTGGGGCTGGGAGTTTGACCATATGCAGGAAAACTTTGTCTTTGTAGGGAATGACGATGATGTGAATACGATGGTGAGGATGATGACGATAGCAGAGCCAAATATCTTCCTCTCTAAGAAAAAGAACCTTCCGCTCTTCATCCTTCGAACGCCATGGTACTCGGATCGAAATTTTTTCACTCCCCTTTTCAAAAGGAAATTGGCCTGGATTACTGAAAGTGGAATAGTGGATTTTTGGGAAAAGTATAAAGACATTGGTGACAACTTGAGGGAATTCCAAGATCTAAAATCCATCTACAAGGCCTTTTATGAACAACAAGACGTTGAAAATAAAGATAAGAAAGGGAAAAAGAAGAAGAAGAGGGAAGTTCGTCTGGAGAATAAAAACTTTCTTGCATTCCTCTTTCTTGAAGGGAAAGCGGATCGAATGGATCAACTCATATCCGGATTTGATAATGTTACTTTTGGAATGCTGGAAAGTACGTTTTGGTTCATTAGCTATTGTGCAGCCGGGGCCATTTTCATGTTCTTGGCAGAAGGTTTGTGGGTGGGAATTAAATCAACTACAAAAAATAGTCCACCAAAAAGATGGAAACAACGAGTTTCATTTAGTCTGTGGTAGATTTGTAACAAAATGATAATTACTATTAAATTATTAAATATGATATTATTTATTACAACAAAAAAATGAAAAAAATATTATTTTTCATGAATTTCACATCTTTTTCATTCACGTACAATTAATGATGGATTTCTTTGCGTCTGATAATATTTTTGTTTGATATTTGCGTGTAGTTGTCTCATATTCACATTTTGTTGACAAAAGGCGGCATGTAAACAGAGTATAACTCGCATTAGTCTATGTTTTGTCCTGGCTGGAGAAAAAGTTTATTGACTTCTCTCATAATATTAGTAAAAGATGAAAGCATGGAGAATGGAGATAATATTCCCGGTAGAAAATCATTCATAGCGGGAAACACGATGGAAATCCTCGACTTATCAGTCATGGAGCATGAACAGGAAAATTTAAGAAACATACAAGATTTTAAAGCAGTTGAACATCTTTTAATCAAAATATCAAAATGGACCATTCACACTTATCAGTACACTGGTTATTTCCCTCTTTCCATTTCAAATATAAGACAAGATGACAAACTGGAAAAAGATCAAAAACATCATAATTATTACAACACTCTAACCCTTAAAAAGTGCAGCGTGCCGTTTCTTTGGCCTATTATAAAAATTTCATTTATCACGCTTTCAAATTTTTTCCCCACAAAAAGACCGGATTTTGAAACCAGCGGGGAAAAGGATTTTTATAAATGGACAACTATGACCGAAAAAATTGCCTTTGTTTTGATCACTGTCGTATTCATTTTCGTTACATATTCCTTCCAAGTTAATGGTCTTTTGAGGTCCAGGGCGATGGAAAAATTTTGGAAGAAAAATATCCAACTGCTTTGTGAATTTCGGAGAATGGACCAAAATTTTGACTTTTGTGGGCTGAATAAACTTGAAAATAATGAAAATAAAAATAAAAATATCCGTGTCATTGACGATGAGGATGAAGATAATAATTCCAGTGGGAGTAATACAAAATATGGACACTATTTATTCCTCCAGATCAAGAAAACGTTGGACAGATTGATTATCTTGGCCATTTTTGTAACATGTGCAATGGGCTTATCTGGGGCAATTTTTACACTTTCCGGATCAATGCAACGTTACAGTCAATCCCAATCATCAATCTCAGAAGGTTCTGGAGATAAATGGTCAGAAAGTCTATTTTTCAAAGGAGCATTCCTCTGTTTCATGTTTTTATGGACTTGTACCCTCTTTCTGCATGTCAGTCAGTCCATTTTCATCTCCATGTTCATGCGAGTCTTCACCGCCTCCTTGAAAATCATAGAAAAAACCATAGAGGAGATCACAAGAAACCGCAAGAGTTCAAACAAAACCAAACCTATTGCATTATCCTCCGGAAGTGAAATCATTTTTCCATTTGACCCTGTGGATAAAAAATTGGAAACAAGGATTCAAAATTGTATTCGCGCCTACACCCTGATTGAAAATGGAGTCGCAGAATTTACTGATTTTTTCTCAAGGGAAATCCTCATTGAGCTCATTTTTACTATATTAATTTTGACCGTCTTCATTTTCTTTATGATATTTTGGATTGCTGCAAAAGCCTATTCCAGTATTGTGGCCGCTCTTGTCATCGCCTACCTTTTCGGTCAACAAATTTACATATTGGGTAGTGAAGCTGCTTTTATAACACACAGAGCAAAATTGGTTGGTAGGAAATTTCAAAAAGTTTTAGAATTGAAGGGAGCTGTTACAAGCGATTTGAAAAAGCAGGTAAAAATCTAATAAGTGTATTGCAAATTGTGAAGTATGAATTATGAATTATGAACCAACTTTGTAAAAATGTGCGTGTCGCATGTCGTAATTCATAATAATTATTTTTGATGATACACCATTTTCCTTTGTAGGTTCAAATGCTGGCAATTAAAATTTGTACGGATCCTCCAAAGCTTACGCCCGGACTTTTTGTCACTCTCGATCGATTTCTACTCACGTCAATTCTATCCGCATTGACAATCTACTTAATTGTTCTCATGCAATTTCGAGGAGTGGATGTTGGGGCAAATAATCATGAAAATTAATTCCCCTGATGAAACTTTGTTTACTTAATTGATTTGTCAATGCTTGAGCTTCATAGCTCTAGCTATTTTTTATTTGTTTCGTCACACACATTAAACATTCCTACAATTTGCTATATCTCGAACACTAAAATCCACAAAATATCAGAGTACTCAAAACGCAGAACGTAAAACTGGGTTTCAAAAAAGCATTAGCTTGAAAACTGAAAAATATTCAGTATCAAAATGACACAAAATCAGGAAAAAGTGGAAAAACACTTGTGTGTTGAGAAAAAATTACTCGATATTTCAAAATTTTTAATTCGGATACTTCAATTCGTTGGATATTTTCCTCTTTCGATAAACACGGATTCGGATTCCTGTAAGATCAAAGCATCAATCAGGACGATTCCATTTGTCTGGTCACTTGTAAAATTGTTCGTGTGTGACACTTTAATGTGCTTGGGATTTTACTTGTTAATGACGATCGACAACTACCTGTCAGTGATGACTTCCACGGAGCGATTTGCCTTTAAATGCCTCATCTGGGTATCGCTCTTCGTCACGATCTGGTTCCACATAATTTCTCTCTGGAAACGTAAGGACATGGAAAAGTTTTGGAAGAAAAATACAGCAATTTTAACGGAATTTGAAGAGCTTGGAAGTAATTTTGAAGTTGATCAAGTCCAATTGAATCTCCATGTAAAGAAACGAGTATACCATTTGATTTTCTTGGGGAGTTTAATAATGATGTCCATGCTGTTAATCTATTGCGTTCCAATGGTTCAAATTTCTTTTTCGAGGTCAAGTTCAAATTCTAATTCAAATTCAAGTGCAAGCTCAACTGGACTAAACGAAGAACAAAATATTATACTAAGCTTACTGGAGGCACATCCTGCTGGTCTCTATCAAACAATACTAATTTTGTCTTTTACTATGAGTTTTCTAAATCATCTTCATTACGCCCATGTAATTTTTCTCACCCTTTTTCTCCGGGTTTATACAATCTACCTCCAAATCCTGGATAAGAATCTACAGCTGGCTATTAAAAAGACGGAGGATTCTAGAAAAGCAATACAAGGCAGAAATCCTCCGTTATTCATTAAATCAAGTACACAAATGTCGGAGAGCATTATTCACCGGGTGAATGATAAAACTAGTGGGAATTTATTGGACACGGATATTTATTCGAGTACTGATCTGAATATTGATGATGAAGTTGAACAGTGTCTGAGGGGCTACGATTTAATTGAAGATTTAGTGGGCGAGTTCAACAAGTTTTTTGCTGCACAAATATTAGTTGAGCTTTTGCTCTGTGTCATTGTTTTCACTGGCAATAGTTTCTTTATTATATTTTGGGTGATTTCGGAAGCCGTTGACCTCGTCCTTATTGCTTTTGTGGTCTCCATACTTTACGGGCTTCAGATTTATCTTTTGGGGACGGAAGCAGCTTTTTTGACCAATCAAGCAAAACAGATTGGAAAACGGCTCTATTCAATTTTGCCCATGAATTTGACCAAGGATATGCAACTACAAGTAAGTTGTAAATTGTAAGTTTTGTAATAAGAATTTACAAAATTTTGTAAAATATTCATGTGACATGTAAAGATTTTAACGCTAAATAAATAAATTCAGGTTCAAATGTTGGCTATTAAAATTTCAACGGATCCAATCTCAATTGTTCCGGCAATGTTTGTGAAATTGGATAGATTTCTTCTCACTTCAGTAAGTTCCTTAATCATTGAAAAATTATCTGGTAATATCGTACAATTTCCAGATATGTATGTAAACTACAAATTATTTAATGATTCTTGTAGGTGGTTTCTGCATTGACAACATATCTCATTGTCCTACTTCAATTCCAGGGAGGAGAACGCACACTAGCTTTTAATTCTACTGTTCCTTTTTACTGAAATTTTTAGAGAAAAAAATTTACGCACAACGCACAACACATCAAAAATAATATTCAAAACTCAAACAAATCTCAATATTTTCCATTTTAAATTATTATAATGCGTTTATTTTTCACTTGTTATTTTTAAGCTGTGTGTACAAAATGTGTCACATTTAACATTAGCCAAAAATTTGAATAAATAATAAAAAATATATAAAATGACTAGAAACAGACACAATAGTTTTTATTCCCTTCACTTTGCACAGGGCACACTGAAGCATTAGCAAGATTTGCCTTCTTGACACAAAATTCCTCACATTTTCTGCTCTGCTGTACTGCGGCTACACAATTTGTTTCGCTTTGTGGACGGCTCTAAAATAATGACATCAATACAGGTAATAACTGATCATTATATTACACATAAATATACACACTGTCATAATTGAATCATGTAAATAAATAACTAAAATTAAACGATTAATGATTCTTTGAACTCACGGGGCATTCACAATAGAAATCTCTACACACTCCATCATCACAGATCTCTTTACACAACAAATTTTTGTGCGGTGGCCTAGGTTTTGCTCCACAATAGGATAATTTTACCTGTAAAATTCCAAGTGCAAAACAACAAACATGCTTCACTCTTCACTTCTTACACAAATTTTTATTGTAATATGTAATAAAATATGTAAAATGTAAAAAGTATTAGACTGACGATGAGTTTTGAGTTTCACTATTGAATATTGAATTTCCCTGTACTAATATTTTTATTGAGTATTTTTACCTCGTTTGGGTCAGATGTAACTGCCGATTGAGACAACGACAGAGAAAGTAGCACAAGTAAAATCACGGGCGAAAATTTCTGCATTTTGCTGATTGGTGATGAGTAATGAAATGTGAAATAAAGAAACTTCCGTAGTCTAGAGCGAGATAGCTTGCGTTTGTCTAGATTTCTCAATTCTCAATTGTAAATAGTAAATGCTTTGTAATGGTTTATCGTTTTCCCCTCTCTTCGTCGTAATTTTCCATGTTTACTGTAGACTTTAGGTTATATAACAAAAACATAGCTTTGAGACACAGAGGGGAGCAACAAGCAGCACAAAAAACATGACAAAGTTGTACATGATACACAACATGAGCGTTATTAGTTATTATTTTATTTACAATAATTTCTTCTGGTTCTTAATTCGTAATGGAGAAGATGTACATAGGAAAAGTAAATTAATAGTCAATATAGTAAATAATTTAGTATTTGTACATTTTGTACAATAAAGCAGAACAATTTTGTCCTTTATCATTAGTGATAATCGATCTTGACCTAAATTTACATTGTCTGTGCACAGTGCACAAAGTTTCCTAATACCAAATGTACACAGATTCTGTATTGAAGATTGAAGACCGGTGAGGACCGCCGACAGCTTTACACATGTTAAATGTTAAATAACATTGAATAATGCATAATATTATATAACAGATAACATGACACAACATAACTAATAAAATCAGTAATCCGCATCAAAGCATAATGTATGAGAAATGCAACCAAAAAGTACTGCTTTTTCTCTGCTCTGACTCAAGGTCATTGAAAACAAAGTGAGTGAGAGAAACAGGTTTAATATTTAATTATGTGATATATCAATAATCAATCATATAAAAATTATGCTTTATATGATTTTTCTTCCTTTTGAACTTGAATATTACCGTGTGTACGTAACAGCAGAGCCTTGAAAATGTAACATTGTCGTTTAATTACTTCAAAAGATCTACTGTACATAGTGTAGCGTATAGTATTTTTTATTTATTATAGTATGTAATATGTACGAACTACGAACAATTTTCTTTTCTCTATTCAATAGTCAAACATCAAATCATTATGTTCCTGAAATCTGAAATGATAAAGAGTGAGACATGCATTTCCTTTTTCTTGGTAGTTTAGAATGTAGAATTTAGAGTACAAATATTTAGATTTAAATGGCAGCTAAAAACTGAAACAAAAGATGGCCATGTCTGAATCTAGAATCTAGAATCGTCACTTGCGACTTCAGAATCTTGACTCGTGACTTTAGAATATTCACTCGTGACTTTAGAATCTGCACTCGTGACAGAATCGGTTTCGCTGTCATTTTGATTACTCATCCAATTTTTAATCCATTCGTCCACTGTTACTGTACATAACATAAGGAGCATAAAACCCTTTTCACCGCTCATAAAAACTAGTGAGGAGATGATCCAACCAAATATCAGAATTCCAAAGGGTGTAAGGAGTATGTTGATTTTGATAGGTTGAACCGGAGACCTGTAAAGAAGATCCAGTTGGTCATTGAGAGCACGACGGATTTCTGTTTTCGCACTCTGATTCTGCTTCTGATTTGCCATGGAGTTCCTTGTCTCAGAAAGTGACACATCCTGATTGACCTTTATGACGGAATCGAACCATTTTTCTACATGTCCTGTTTCTCTCATCCAATTCAGACTAGTGGAAAATGCTTCTGTGTACTGGGAATTTTTGGGCAGCCATTGATGAATGAATCTAGTGAGAAGTGGGAGCTTGGAAAAAATGACAGGTTGGACCAATCGCTCTATTGTAAAACCACGAGCAATGATTGGCATCCTGTGAAATGAAAAAATTACACATTAATTTTTGATTAAAAATTTGAATAGTATTTTATATTTTATACTATTTTTATCATTATTTTCTATACACTACTCACATAATTTTATCCCAGCTGATGCATGCGTTTTTTCTCCTGAGAACAACCCTGGAAATACACTGTAATTTATTCAAACTCCTGTCCAGTCTGTTATTCAATGATTTGTAACTGGGATCTTTAGTCGTGGCAAAAAAGGTGTCATCAGGAAAACACATGAGAGTGACGCCAAAGTCGGTTCTTTGAGCGAGAGTTTCAAATGTTTGTGGAAAAATCTCCGCCTTGGGAATAGTTATGAGTGAGAGTAAATTCGAGTTGTAATAATTATTTAGAACAGCACAAAAAATCCAAATTAGAGTCAGCCAACGGGTTTGTTTTGGAATGTTATTGACGCTTTGAGAAATCAGAGGAGCATAGACGATCCAAATTGATTGAAAAATGGTAGAGAAGATTTTTTTATTATGGGTTTGTTTATCATAACTTTTCTCAAGTAGATGACTCATGTGAAGCTGTATCATATTTGAAAGCATGAGAAGTCCCATGGAAAATAAGAGTGACCACCAAAGAAAAGTGGAGAAAGGTTTTTGAAATGATTTCCAATCTGTCTCAATTACTGGATGACCTATACACAATTTAGATATGAAGGGGAAAAAATTAAGCAATAAAAAATAAAATAGTATTAATAATAATTATACCTGTAATAAAATCCACGTCAATTGATAACCCAAATGCTCCAATGTCAAAGTAAGATGACCTTTGAGTAGTTCCGGAAGTCATCATGATCACTTCAACCTGAAAAAGTAGCTCGTTTATATTAGGACTAAAGTGTAAACCAGTAAATTAGAATATTATGTAATAACTAAGAAAAACATTTTTCAATCAAAATTGAATTATTGAAAATTAAAAATTAAAACAAATTTCTCTTAGTTAAAAATTAATTTGGAGAAAACTTGTTTTAACACGCTAATAAAGTGAAATAAATTGTAAATTACTTGTGAATCCATGAGCCATTTCATTCCACCCGTCCATGTTCCATTTGGTAAAAGTCGAATGTCATTCGGTGCTAGTCTCAGTTCGTACGTCAGATTAAAAACGGTTCGAAGGGCTTCAAAATATTGAGCGGAAACTCCATAAACGTTTGTTTCTCCAGATGTGGAGTCCTTAATTTGTGAATTTTGATCTGATGGTTTGACTCGCGTGTGCTGGAAAAGTAAGTCAAAAGTTGAGAGGACAAGATGCTCATTTTTGAAATTTAGTTTCTTGGATTTATAGTCGATTAACAGTGGAAAATAATCTTGAAAATTTCTTTCACCAGGGATTTTATCTTCAATTTTGGGTATTATATTCATTTCATTGATTGAAATTGAAATTTTATGTTTGATTTTCTTGAGAACATTTTCATTTTCTCTGGAGAATATTTTTAGTGTTTCTGGATCTGCGATGAAGATATGAGTATTTTTATTTAAAAAGAATAGTGAACTTTTCTCATCTTCTTCTTCTGTATTTTCGTCTCCTCCAGCTTTCATTTTTCTTTTATCTTGATGATTTGGGGATTGAAGGAGGTACAAAATATTTTGACAATTACTTCAATATTTTTCAAATCTTGGAATTTCTTCTCTAAAACGTCGTTCAACCTGAGAAATTCTATCTTTTTCCAGAGACGCACGTGGCAAATCTGCTTCACCTTGGATCTGGAGAACATGACTAGTTTGTTCATGGAGGATTTTCAGCTCAGGTAGAAAAAATAATCCATCACTTTTTTTATTTTTCGACTCTTGGTTTTGAAAAAATATTTTGATTGAACAAAATCTATTGAAATTCGCCTCGGATTGAGAAAACACAAGATTTAGAATCTTAATCAGGTCTAAATTATCTGCTGAATTTCCTACTGATGTTGACGAGGTCAAGATAGGTAGAATCAATATAAAATTGAACAAGATAAGAAACTGGAAAGAATATGCATTCTGGCGAGAAAAAATTAGCATTTTGTACGGTAAAGGTTAATATTATACTGCTGTAGAATACAGTACAAAGTATAGGAAATAGAAAATTGATTGAATTTGACAATTATCTGTGTGTTGCTAAATTCACTTTGCCTCGTGAGGCTTGTAGACTGCCTGGATTTCCTCCCATTTACAACTACGCAGATACATATACAGAAAGCGAAGAAGCCTCGCTAGGCAAAGTGTATTTAGCAACTTAACCTATTATTATGGCTGGTGTTGTTTACTCAATTCCATTCTCACAAAACAAAAGTTTGTAGTGTGGAAATAAAACATTTTTCTGGAACATTAAACTGGTATAAGATATAGTTGACTTAAATTCGACCAAAGTTCCTTAGTTAGCCATGCAACAAACCATGACTTTGACAAATATTATTATGGTGTAGCACAGAAACTTCAATGTGCATAAATGGGGTGTGTCATAAATCATGACTCATGACACGATACAGTAGTAACGATGTGGAACATTTTACATGGTTATTGAATCCAATCATAATTATTATTATTAATAATATTCGATTACTTTTGGACATGACTCAAATGGTTGCTACACATGGTTCATTACTTATAGAAATAAATAAATTAAAGTACTCGTAGATGACACGTGGAAGAATATAGAGTCAAGTATCATGGACGATGGACCTGGTATGTCAAATACTAGATTCAAGTCATCCTGTTAACATCGTCACATTATAAACAAAGCTTGTGTTTTACATAAAACGATGGGATAAATACATATCTCAAAAAGCACAAAGTACAATGCATACGTGAATCGTTATTGATTGATACTTGCTAGTGTTTGTGAACGCCTAATATTTGAGATTGTCTTCTCGACAAAGCCAGTCTTCGTTAGTGACAAGTCAGTCATACGTCAGTCATACGTCATGCATCATATTACAAATAAAATTATAAATACACACAAGACACGATATTCTAGTATTTTCTTGAATCATGGACATTTTGCTAAGAAAATGATATTAAGGAGCAAAGTAAAAGTATTGACAGCTAAAAATGATTGGCTACATTACACAGGTTTGTAGTTGATTGCATTCTTTCAAGTCAACCCACGGTCATTTTAGAATGCACAACTTTTAATTAAACATGAACTGGAAAATAGTATTATGCACAGAAACGTTATATAACTGAGCTATACACTGTCTCTTCAAGATTATCACGTAGTGCCTTTTGAATTCAATTTATGTACTGAAAAAAGTAAATGAATTTGAACTAAAATGTAACTATCCCGTCTATGATAATAAAATGGTTACTATTATTAGGATAAAAAATGATAAATGCTTCATAAAACATTTGAATAGAATACAGAATAGAATTTAATCCATCTATTAAAAAGTACAAAATTTTAGCAGCCAAAAGCTGACCAAAAAATAAAAACAAAACAACACGTAAAAATTCATCACACGTGTAATAAAATTGAAGTCCAATTCATGGACATGTGTATAAACACAGTAATATAAATCTCAAAAAATGAATTAATATAGTTACATAATATAAAAAATGTTATACGTTATACTATATAGAATACAGTACCAATAGCAAAAAGTACATAAACAACATGGCATAGTTTTTATACGATTAAAAATCGTAAAAATAGCTTATAATTTATAATAAATAATATAGAGATAGAAATTCCTCAGTAAGTAGTAATAACGAAATATCTGTACTTTTATAAATCCAGAACTAGTTCTTTGTCAAATCTTTCAGTCAGTCTTGAAATTTTAAAAATTCTTGTTTCGAGCTGGATCCAACTGCAACCTAAATGGGGGATAAACATAATAATTATTTATTATTTATAGCGATGAAATGATAAATAATAAATCAGAAACATAATAGCATACGAAACTGTGACAAATATAATAATAATTATTTCACATATTTTCATTAAACATTTTAGCTTCTCACCCCGACAAAAAAGTTTTGATCGACTCTTGCTTTTGCCCTCTCAATTTGCTCTTCAGTCATCCTTCCTTTATTCGCCAGTACACGAATTTTACTCGAAATATTCTGGTCTTCTCTCCAAACGGCTTGAGCTGTTAAAATTCCTTCCACGTCCAAAGTCAAAGTCACATCAATTGCATTTCGTCCTGCTTCAGATGGAATTGGAATATCATGAACTCTGAAACAGCCTAATAAATTATTATCTGCAGCCAATTCTTTTTCTCCCTAGAACAAAATAATTATCCCATTAACAAAACAGTAAAAACTAAAGTCAATCAACAAGTTTATAAAATAAAAAATAACAACATGGTTTCGTATTTTGTATTACATTATGATTGTAGAAACATGAATATAAATAATTTTACGCATACTTCGTAGATATTAAATCGTAGTCGTGGTTGATTATCCCAAATTGTGTAGTATATTTTTTCAAATGTACATGGAAGAACAGAATTTTTCGGAATGATGACCGAAAGGTTTTTGGAATGAGTCTCAATTCCAATGTTGAAATTGGCTACTTCAATAACTGTTCCTATAGAAGGTTCAGATTGGGCCATTTTCTGACCAGTGAGTAGAGCTGCATGGTAAGCTGCACCATAAGCAACTGCTTCATCTGCATTGATTCTCTTACTCAACATTTTTCCAAAATGATCGATAAGCCTCTTCTGGATTTCAGGAATACGAGTTGAACCTATTTTCAAGAACAAAAATGTTTTTTACTGAGCAAAGTAATATATTGTGAATTGTGATGTATATTATGCTTAAATGATACATTATATTATGGAGTTACATTCAATTTTCAATTAAATTTCAATGAATAATGAATTACCTCCAACAAGAACTATGTCATCAACTTCGGTCTTTTTCATTTTGGCTTCAGTTAAAGCTTGTTCCAATATTTCAATACATCTCTGAAATTGTGGTGCATTCATTTTTTCAAAGTCTTCTCTAGTAAATGTCACAGAAACAGTTTTATCTTCACCCAAATCAAGAGTCACAGTAGTTGTTTTTGCAGCTGACAAAACTTTCTTGTGTTCTTCACATTGATCACGAAGTCTTAAAAGTCGACCATTTGATAAAACCATTTGATGCTCTCTGTTCACAGTTTCAATGCAGTACTCCACCATTTTTTGATCAAAGTCTTGTCCTCTGTAATTTAAAAAAAAAAAAAATATGTTATGTAGAACAGTCAATAAGTATGCGTAAAATTAATTCACAAAACTTGAAAAAGTACTGTTATTAGTCTGTTGATTATTGCTTATATATCTTATATATGCTTACCCTAAATGATTATCTCCCTGTACAGTTTCCACTTTAATTTCTCCTTTGTTAATTTTCAGTATTGCGACATCTAAAGTACCGCCACCCAAATCAAAAACAACAACGTTCCTCTTAAGATCATCGGTTCTGTGAAGTTGATATGAATATGCACTTGAAGTAGGTTCATTTAAGAGAGCGAGAACATTTAATCCAGCAATTTTACCAGCATCCCTAGTTGCCTACAAATATATAAAAAACACAAAAATTACACACATGTTTGTGAATACTCAAACAAGTAGAATACCTAGTATGGAAAAGGAATTCAAAATACAGAAAGTAAATAAAAAAAATAGTATAGTTAATAAAACAAGGAAAAGTAGATCGATTTAAAATTTAAAAAAGAATAATAATTACCTGTCTCATTGCGTCATTAAATTGTGCAGGAACTGTGATGCAACAATCATTAATTGTCATATCTAAATATGATTCAGCAATGGTCTTCAACTTTTTAAGGATTATGCCAGAAATTTCTTCTAGATGATAATTTTTCTCTCGAATTCGGATGTAAGGAACATCATCTACACCAACAACCTCAAACGGAAAGTTTTTTATATCATCTTGAACTTGACTAAATTTTCTTCCAATTAGTCTCTTCACTCCATAGACTGTCGTTGTTGGAAACTGATTGGCTAATCGCTTCGCTGCATCACCAACAATAATTGAGCCATCTTCAGAAAAATGAACATATGATGGAGTTGTATTCTTGTCATTTTCATTCGGAATTACAGTTACTTGACCTCCCAAATAAACACACACACAAGAATTAGTGTAACCCAAGTCTATTCCAATCGAGGGATTTTTGTCTGGAAGTCTCCTTAAATTCTGTTCTTCGTATTTTTTAAATAAAAGTTTCATTGCTTCTACCAATTCACTTTCTTGCCGAGGAGTCAACTGACGTTTTCTAGTTGTTTCATCATCATTGTTACTCTCAACACCAAAATTATTTTCTTGACAATGGTTAAGAGCTGCAGCTGTAATTTTCCCATGAAGAAAATTTAACTCTTGAGGTTTAATATAAAGGGAGTCTTTATTTGTAAAATGTTTGGCCATTTGCTCGTTATAAAATAATCTTGCACAAAATAACGCCTGACGCACGGCCAATTCATCTTCTTCCTTTTTTCTAGTAAATGAACAAAGATAAACTTCATTTAGTTCTTTGTTCATAAAATTTTCTAATTTCTCTCTGAATGATTTTATGATATCTGAGTTTGGATTTGAAAAGGCGGATTTGATTGAATCATCAAAATTTTTTAAAACAGAGATTTGCACTAATTTTTCTTCTTTGTAGAAAGTATTTTCATCCAGATTTGAAGTAGAATTACTATCACTTAGGCTATCGATGAGTTTTTTCATTTTATTTATGTACAGTTCTTTATTCACATGGAAAGAATTCTGAATTTGAGAAATGAAGAGACTTTTTCTTTGTTCGTTTTGAAATACATAAAATTTAAAGACTTGGTCTATTTCAGAGGAAACTTCCATCTCAATTGTTTTTAATTGATTGGCACATTTGTTTCGGTCAAAGGATGGAGAAAGAGTATCAAAAAATTGTGATAGGAAACTAATCGAAAGGGATTTTTCTTCCTCATGTTTGGCTTGTAGAGTTGATTCATCAAAAAATTTACTTTCCCCTCCAACTTCAGCCGAATCTCTATAAAATTTAGTAATGGAATCTTTATATTTTGTTACAGCGGTATTCCGGGCTCCAGAAATTTGTTCAAATTGTTCCTGTCTTTTGGCTGCTACAGTTATTAATAAATCTGAGGAGAGAACTTCAACTTCAGTAGAGAGATTTTTGAATGCCAATGGGAATAAAATATTTTCTTGGAATTTTGTTTTAAATTCTGCTACACAATTTTCTTTTAGTGAATCATTAAACTTTTTTAAATCTTCTCCCTTAATGAAAATTAAAAATTTATTTTCCACTAAAAATGACTCAATTTTTGATTTATAAGAATTTAAAAACTGTTCAACTTCATTCTTCATAAGTTTCTCTGCTTCTTCTCTTCTCAAATTATTTTCAATAAGAATTTTTTCCTTTTCATCAGTGATGAGATTAGAGAGATTTTTGAGATGATCTTGAACTTGTTGTTGATCACTACATGTAGAAAAAAGTTGCATGGACATGTTATAAACACAATCTTGAGCAAATTTTAAAAGTCTCTCAATTTCTTCTGTAGACCGGAAAGTTTTTCCATCTGGAGGAAAATGTTGAGTCATCAAAAGTTTAAAAGAATTAAAAAGACTGTCACAACTTGATTTTAAACTTGATTGAAATCCATCTTGTTTTTGCTGAGGAATAACTTTTAGTTCATTATTACTTGGATTTTTATAGTGATTCTTTTTAGTGGCTGATGAGAGATTAAAGCTATTTACAATTTTTCGATAAATATTAAAATCCATCAATTTATGATTTAAAAACTGTGGGTTTTTGTTGATCAAAGTAACAAAATGAGATAATAAACTCACAAGTTCTGGACCTTTGATAATATTTCCTTTGAATCTTTTTGCCGGAATTTTCTTGAGGGGATTAAATTTAGAATTGATACTTTTTATGAGTACAGTAGAAAAATTTTTCTCTAGTTCTTGCATACTTCCACGAGATGTTGGTTTGAGAGATTCTTCACCCGGATGTGGAAGAAGAACAGCATTTGTATGAGAAAAGAATTTTCTAAACTGTTCACGAGCATCTTTATCTTCTGAAGTAAAATATTCGGGAGGAATAAACGCTTTATTCAAATATTTGTGCCCATCAATAGATCCATAATTAAATTCTCCTGGTTTTTTCCAATTTCGAATTAGAAATAAAAGTTTTTGGAAAGGAGGAATAATTGTTGAAGGAGAAGAGGGCAGCAATTCAGTTGGATTATAATCAATGGCAATAGACTGTTGTTCATAGCTTACAAAACTTTCATAATATTTAAAATAGTGACTTTTATCATTCTTTCCACAAAAATCATCAACATTAAGAACCAAGAAACTTGAAGCAAGCAGACAGAATCCAAAAAGTACAGCTGACTCATAAGTTGTTGCTGGTTTTGATGAGCTTAATGTGGAAGTTGAATTTATACTAAAAAGCCCTTCAGTATCCATGAGAAAAATATCAATTTCTTCACCATCAATTCCTTGTTTAAATGAAAAAGGTTTTGGCCAGATCCAAACTCCTTTTGTTTTTTTATTCTTACCCCATTCAAATCCTTCACAAGGAGCATCTTGAAATTTGATATCATACCTAAACAAAAATCAACAAGAATGTATAGTCATTAAAAAAAAATCTAAATCAAAATATTCTAAAATGTACATAATAATAATATGGTGATTTTGCTTGATAATTTAAAAATCCCAATAATAATAATTTATTAATGAAAACTTTTATTCGATTTACCAATCATGTGGAGTTGAGGTTTTGTTATCGTCATGTTCTGCTGACCATTTCAAGTGACGAAGTACATAATTCAGAAAAAAACTTTTTCCTTTTTTAATTGCTCCAGTCATACAAATAACACCAATATGTCGATTTGGATTCTTGCCAAAAATTTTAGATAATGCTTCATTATCCAAAGTTACAGTTGACTTTTGGATCTGAAGAATTTGTATTGGTTTGATTCCTACTTCATTAAAAATACTATCGTCAAAAATATCCTGTGATGATGGTGGTTTGACTGGTGATGATGATGTTTTGGCTGGTGAAGGTTTTCCTGTTGAACCTACTGAAGATCCAAAACTAAAATCCTTTGGAGAAGCACCCCGAACCTGACTACCGTCATCTTTAGTAAAACTTTTTCCCATTGGTGTAGTTTCTACAAAATCATGTCTTATTTGAGTATTTCCATTTTGTGTTGGATCCATCCGAGGAATTTTATTACTAGGTTCCTAAAATACACATAAAAATACAGTGCAATTAAAAATATTTTAGTAAAATGATATGTATAATGTATATATTTTAATGAATGAAACAGCAAAAATTCTAATAATAATAATAATAATAATTTATGATACAAAATACAAGCATAAAAAAAAACTATTGCAGTGATTCTGAAGTCAATTTTTGATTTACCAATTTATCTTATCTATACACTTACATCAAAAGTTGATTGTGCACCCTCGTCCAAAATGAGGTTAAATTTATTTAAAAAATCTGCTCGTATATTTTCTTCAGGTATTAAATTTTCTAGATGGCGATTCTCCCGATCATTGATTATCATGTCATCTGTAACTTGATGATCTTAAAATAACAAATAAAAATCAACATAAAGTACTACACACATACACAATATTATGCAATTATCAATTTTATAGTAATCTTTATCACCAGAACCTTACAATTTATAATATTATAGTATATAATTGATAATTGGACATTGGATATTGTCATCAAAAGTAAAAAAAAATGTATAAAAGAAAGTTATGAGCTTTGTGTTTTATGACAGTATTTAAATAATACATTTACCTTTAAATAATTTCTCTAACTCCAATAGCTCAAGCAAGTCCAAAGTTAAATGAATCAAGTGATAATCCGCCATTGTTCTATTAAAAAGGGTTCCAAGTCAATCATAATATTGAAATTAACCATACAATCTCTGACCTATTACACGTTACACAACAACAAATACCAAATATATAATGAAATAATATTATGAAATCAAAATAAATATAAAATCACAAAAATATCAGCAATAAAATACCAGTCCAATAACCAATAACTGGTTAATAATGCAAAGTAAAAAAAGTTAAAACTTACCCTTAAAATGTCAACAATTCGATTATTTACAGATGATAAATGTGATATTATACTAACTCTCTGGTTAGAGCATTGTGAAATGTGAAATCCGACAAGAGACAAGACTATGTTTCCGATTTCAACCTGCAAAGTAAACCGCTGAAGTAAGCAAAAAATTCTAATTCGCATGTACCACTTGAGACTTGAGATGAGATATTTTATCCATGTATAAATATGTTTTCTACATAATTTTGGCTAAAAATACTACTGTAATGTAAATTAATTTAGCATACAACAAATATCAGAGGTTAGGTTTTAATGTAAATTGTAATGTAAATAACTTTTGCACGTCGTCTTGAATAATTTAGCATTTCAATATAGTACAGATAATTATTTCCACCTTTTGATATTCTAATATGTAACAAGTAACAAGTGTGCAATTCAGGGTTAAATCTAACAGCTCATATAATATTTCATATTTACCGATATTACAGATATTTTACGTATTTTAAAATAATTTCATGCTTATAAAATGCACACCCCGAGATATTAATACTTTTTATACCATTTTAAATAACAATCAGGATAATAATAATTTAAGTATTTACGTCAGATATGATACTTTATATTTTAAATACGTCATGCTTCATGCTAAAAACATGAAGGAAAAAACTACCTCATATGTATAACTCATAAGAGTTTCTGTGAATGCATAAAATACATTATACATCTGGATTTTGGAGCATTACAATTATTGAAATCTTGCTTGTAAAAAGTGTATTTGTCAAATAACTACTCAACAAACTAGTCCTAATTTTACACTTCACAGCACCAAATTTTATTTATTTTGATTTAAAGAGCACTTAAGTAACTGGTTAGACATATTTTTTGCAATTATGTGGGATAACAATATTACTTCAACTGATTTTTTCCTGTTGTACGTAATAGGGAGTGGATTGTTCATAATACTTTTGGTAATTTTTAATTCGCATTCATTTTCTGTTTTGAAAACAACTGTTAAAATGAAGTGAACTATCCACATTTTGAAAAATTAATTATGCTTGTCACATTTTAATTTTATGTTTTACAATTTACAGGCTGGTACAATCTACAGTTTATGCCTCCGAGCATTAAGGAGGAAAACCATATCAGACAGACAGAAAAGTAAAGGCCCAAGCGGGCAGGTTAACATGAATAAAAATCAAACTGGAAATGGAAATCCTGTAATGGCAAATTTCAAACCTCAAGAAGTTAAAAGTTCCCTGAAGAGATTGAGCCTTAAAAGTATGAGGAGAACAAGTAGTGTTGCCAAGCGACCTATTGGTACAGGATTTTACACAGCCCCGTCAGTGGACGCACACCCAGCAATGTCAATGGACCCGGTTGGATTTGATCAAGTATTCAGTTCAGCCGATTGGATGAGCGGCTATTTATATGCTCTTCAATTTCAACATGTTTCTGTAATAATGGAAGAACAAGGAAAAAATGATATGAATTTTACAACAAATAATATAATCCATCAGGAAACAAACACAGCATCATCATCATCGTCGTCAGCATCTGCGACATCTGGAAACATAAAAGTAGTGTCATTGGACAGTGCTAATTTATTAGGGAATCATAATACTCATAATAATAATAGTGGACCACATTGGATTTTAGCTTCACCACCTCCATCAGCCTCCTTTGTTCAACTTGTTAAGCCTTATCCCATTCCAGTATTTGGAATGATGAACTGCTCTTCCTCCATTTCAGAAGTACACGTGGATTCTGGTTATTCTGATCATTGTGATGATGATGCTGCTCATCAAGCAGATTATTCTACTGATGATCATACTATGGACATGGCAATGGATTTTGGTGATGGTGGTGCAGCATGTGGATTTTAATAATGAAATTATTCAGAAGAATAGATATATTCAGAGAAATGGAAAAGGTATATCCGCAGAATCCAGAATACTTGACTCTTTGCTTCTTGAACTCTAGAGTATGCAGACTCTAGAGTCTAGAGTCTAGACCAAAGACAACTGGAAAGAAAAACGCCGATGGGGGAGGAAAGGGGAGAAAAGTTATCATACTGTGCTAAATGATGTCGCTGGGAGCGTGAAGAAATTCTCCGTGAAAAATAGTAGCTGTTATATTTATTTTGTATTTTGTACCACTCGCTGACTTTGGGATTTGGGATGACTGAGATTTTTATGACTTTTTGATAATAAAATTCATTTTACTTAAAAAAATTGATAAAGTAAATTGTAAAATAAAGAGCAATTTAATGTACTTTTGCATACCAGACACCAAATACCAAATACTTGTTTGTACAAAAGTTCTTTATTCTGGATTCTGGATAAAGGAAGGAGAATAGAGAATCCCTGCTGAAGTACGAAATCGAAACACGAAAGATCCTGAGAAATTGCTCAGCAATGAAATGAATATGAACATTTTTTGTGTTGGTTGACAGTTTGAAACTTCAAATTTAAATCAGCACAGTAAAAAGAGAGAGAGCGCCTCTGCTCACAACTTGCACATCTTTGATTTTGATTGAATAAACTTATTATTCAAGTACCCCAAAGTTTTCTTTGAAAATTCCAAAACATTTCCTAATATAAAATATACAAAAAATCTCGACGTATTGAAATTTAAAATTAGGATAAAAGATAAAAGCAACGTAAAAATTTTCATTTTTTCACAAAACATATGGTAGGTAAATATTATGCAAGCGTGACGTTCCAAGTTGGAACTTCCAACTATGTTTTAGGTAAAAAATTTTGGAGCATGTACAATGCACAATGTACAGTAAACTACAAAAGCGAGCGTTAAAAATTAAATAATATAGACTACAAAAGTACAGTAGATCTAAATTCAAAAATATCAAACAAGTTTAAAAATTCAAGAAGAGAGTTAAAATTCCAAAATATCTATCTTCAAAAGAATCAAGAATGACCAAGATTCAAAATTTTCTACATGACGAAGAAAATGCCTTTTTCATCTAGATTTATTTACACGGATTTTATTTACATCAACCAAGATGAGTACTACTGAAACGGTCCCACGTCCAAAGTTATAACTTCCATTGTTATAAACGTCCAATGTTATACCTGTTTTGTTATACTATGTTTTGTTATACCTAGACCTGTGTTATAATAATTTAATTGTTATACTAATCAGTTGTTATAATGCACGATGTTATACTTCATGCATGTTATAATTGAGATGTTATAATTCCCCGAGTTATAAAATCATTGTTATAATTTCAAATGTCATACTTTTATTTGAGGACTGCCAATTAATAAATTAAAATGAAGGTGTTGTCAAAATAAATTAGTAGGGCTGTTGCTGGATTTGCAACGGGTAAAAGTTCACGGAGTTAAAAAAATGCAGGGATCTCACAACTTCCATAGCGTCCATTGACTCTGATAAATCTCCTTGGTATAGATGTAAAAGATCAGGAATCATTTACACGTGTTTCAATACGTTGTGAGACAGCAATTTGTTCGGCAGCTTGCATGGCAGCAAGTTCAAAATCCATAATTATATTGGAGAGCAAGAATTTCTCCAGCATGAGAAATAGCACTTTCATAAATGATTTAAAAAAAATCTAAATAGACATTCCTGCTTTTTCCAGGAAGAAATCCTTCTTTAGTTATAAAAGTTGTGTACTTGCACAGAAAACATGGACAGTATAACATTATGCATTATATCATTGGAATTATAACTCAGGAATGAGTATAACATGAGTAAATTATAACATCAGGATTATAACATTGTATCAGTATAACAACCATTATGGTATAACATTGAAAAATTATAACATACGAGTTGTATAACATTCTTATTATAACATAGGACGGTGTATAACAAGTGATGTTATAACTTTGGACGCGACACGCTGACAAACGTTTTTCATTGGGGGTTTTATGAAGTAAATTATGTAAATTGGTCCTTGTGCTTTTTTATAGGCTTTAACTTTAACGTACATACAAAAGAAATAATAATAATAATAACAAATAATAATAACTTAGTGCCTGTAGTCTGTGGCAACCAATAAAATTTCAGAACCTTGCTTAAAAATACTCTCAAAAAACGAATAGGCAGAGAAACATCTGAACTCGTAACTAAAGATTTTCGTGATTTTTTTTCACGTCTTTTGACTCAATCCCAACGAACTTGATTACTGAAAGAGAAAGATTTTTTGCAGCTATTTAATCATAAGGAAACTTATCGTGGATATTTTCCATTCGTATCAAAGCCTTTCGTCTACAATTTAAACACTCTTGTGTGCCACATGATTTTGTCCACTGTGGAGTTTGGAGTATTCTGGCTTCTTGTTTCTTGCACTGACCTTTGCTCACCCCAACTCATTTTTCCATTCAATTTCTCCTCCTTCGTCCCAACTGCTTCTCACTTCTCATCACTCGATAAAAATTCAACGTGTTTAATTCAACTTGTTCTCGTTTCGCATTCAAATAATTTTTGTGCCAAATTTTATTAGCAAATTAATTTTTACAACACTGAAATTAAGGTAAGTACGGGCCATACAAAAATACATTTCGTTACATTTCATACTCTCTTTCGTAAAAATACATTTGATTTTGTACATCTCATTTTTAATTTTTCGTAGTGAATCAAATGTGTTTAACAGTAACAAAATGTTTTCTTTGTGAAGAGTGAGATTGAACCTTCCACAGTATTTTTAAGATGAGTGCGCACTTGATTCCGCACCAAGTTGAAATTCTCCATGATCTTCAAGGGGTGGCCAATTTTGACTCTGATCCCATTTGTGTGGGTTCAATACTTTCCGCTTATTTTGTCCTCACCGTCGCCAGCTGTTTCGCGGATAGAAATCACAGCGCCATCAAAATCAGAGCCAGACGGGAAAATCAAACTGATCAAATCCGAACGATTGATGAATCATATTCCTATGCGGCGCTGGACAGCGACCCATCGCTCTTTGACGTGACGCTGATTCGTTTGAATGCAAAATTAGAGCTGGATGATGATCACATTTTCTCAATTAACTACGACAAAAATCGAATTGGAGTCCCTGAAAATCTGAGTACGCAATCAAAAATCAATAATCAAACCAAAAGTACAGTTTCAAAACAAAATGACAAACCTTAAAAATTCGTTTACTGTTGTTTTGCATTTTTGTTAGATTGTGAAGCTTCTCTTTGTCAGAATGGCAGTAGAATCAATGTAAAAACAGTTGCGGTGTCTAGATGTTCTGAGATTTGGGTGGGAAGAGAGGAGAAGAATACTGTGTGCACGGAGCCGGTTTCGTATGTTACATATGCGAGAACCTGGAGCTGTAAATTGCCACTCGTTGGGAGTAGTTTAATCTGCACAAACCCAAAAACTGGTCAGACTGGTTTTCTCTGCGGAGTTCTCGCTGTTGATGAAGGAAACATGATAAAAAACAGCGGGAAAAGAGTGTACACTCGCATTGGTGCGTATTCTTCTTGGATCCAACTCGCTTTGAAGCAGGACGAAACAGGTAAAAAAATCCGTTCAAATCCACAAAATATTTCATTATAGAAATCTGCACGCGACGCTTGACATTTTAATCAATTTGCTAATGGTCTCTGCTGTTATTTTGTTTCTGGAATACAACTGTACCTAAAGGCGAGCAGTCTATCGTGGGTAAGTTTTAAAAATACGCACTATGCATTGTACAAGAAGCATTCATAAATTTACCAAGGAAATGGCCAATAGTTGATAACGGACTCATTATTGGTTATGTATTATTTTTCCTGGTTGCGCAGCCGAAGCTTCATACGGACAGACTACAGTCCTGGATCGAGAAACAGATCCAGTGCCGTATCAATTGAGTATTCGGCTAAATGGAAATCATGTTTGCGGTGGAGTCATTTTAGACAAAAAAACAGCTCTATCTGCTGCTCATTGTTTTACATTCTTAGACACTACCATATACACGATCGTTGCCGGGGAACAGACTCTGAACAAGAACGAGACGACTGAAAAGAAATTCCAGATTGACATACTTTTCAAACACCCACGATTCAAGAACGCTGTTGCCGGGTTTGACGTCGCTGTAATCCAGATCAAAGGTGAATTCAATTTCACTGACCGAGTCAACAACATCTGGATTTCGTCTCCTTCAACACCAAATTATCAAGGTGAGTACAACACAAACTGTTTCAATGAAAACAAACAGAATTTGGAATGTTTAATTTCTCAATTCACAAAGTGTAGCACCAGAAAATTGATTCGCATACATTTTATCCATTTAGATTTCAAAGGGGTGGCAACGGGTTGGGGTAAAACGGGAGCTAGTGCTCCACTTTCAAATTATCTGCTGTCAGTCGACCTGGAATTCTCAGATTCAGACAGTGATGTCTGTATCAGAAGGTGGGGGCCTTTGAAACGGTCGATTGTGTGTGCCTACAGTAATTCTTCCAATATCTGTAAGGGTGACTCAGGGGGTCCACTCGTCATCAAAAATTACCCCATTAAACAAAATACGACTAAAGATCTGCTCGTGGGCATCTCGTCTTTTTCTCCAACGAACTGCGAGGAACAGGATTCACCAAACGGATTTGCAAATGTCAGCTACTTCTATAGGTTTATTCTGGAAAATCGAGCCCCGTCTTCCTGCTCAATTTGTCAATTTCAGTGTTTCAACGGCCAGTGCATTGACGCATGGCTCAAGTGCGATGAAAAATTTGACTGTGAGGATGGATCCGATGAAAAAGTGTGTCAAACTGACTCTGGATTCAGGCGTAAGGCATTTAATAATTTTTTATTAATTTTTGGGTGCTTTTTTTTAGTTACGAGAGCCATAGCAACAGATTTTTCTGTTCAGTAATTAATGTTTCTGTTTGCTGAGCTCCGTCAAAACACAACCAAAACCACTGTTTTGCTGAAAACTCCAAACCCTACCGACGGACAAGGTTCTGCCATACACCATTCGACGCCAAATGTCATTGCGCACTGAACTGTGTTGGTATGGTTCAAGTCCGTCCGTAGGCTTTTTGCCCACGGCCCAAAAACGGGTTTGGCACATGATTTTCCGCGGTTTTTCAAAAACCCTATTGACGGACCAAGTTCTGTCATACACCATTCGACGCGTAATTTAATTATGCACTGTACTATGTTGGTCCCGTTCATGTCCGTCCATAGGCCTTTTATCTAGCGCCAAAAAGTGAGCTGAAAAATTGTAAGAAAAATAAGTATGACATCAGGTTTCGGTGTCATATTGGCAGATTATTTGAAGGGAAATTTTAATACTTTACTTCAAAACAAGAGTGAGAGAGAGAAAGAGAGAGAGCTCTTGGTAATTTCTTGGAGTATTGCGAAGAAAATGTAGTTGTAAAATTCGTACCGCCTAACAACACTGGTGCGGCAGTTTCGGCCTCATAAAAACCGAATTGGAAAACTCAAGTGTTGTGCACGACTAATAAATCTCTATGGAGTGAAACTCATTTTCAAAATTTTTCAACCCTTTCACATCACTGCTCACTGCTCAGGCTTTCTTGACTACTTTAGATGTAGAGATTTACAGCCAAAACTTTTTGACCAACAACGGTGAACTTTGACGAAAACCAAGAAAGTGGGTATTTGCGAAGACTAAATTTCAAAAATTACTAAAATAAAAGAATGCCCAACAACAACCATGTAGCTTATAGTTATTCAAAATCGCTACTAAAAAATGATTGAGCAATGATCATTCATATGTACAAAATTACGTTGCGATTTCCACTACCATTTTATTTCAAATGCATGTAATTCATTGTGTTGCCTCATTTCTCATTCCTTTTATGGAATATAGAATTGATATCTTAGCCTTTCGTTCAGCGTTTACCTAATTTGGGTGCCTGATCTATTTTTTAAGTGGCTTAAAACACGACATCGTGCACACAAAATATATAGAAAATACAACAAGTGAGTGTAAAAACACAAAATCCTTTGGATATTTTGACTGATTCTAGGTGCATTTTCTTTCACTCAAGCTGTGGTTTCGCGAAATTTTGTAGTTTATGAGTAACGTTTTCGAAATCGGCATCTGGCATCTGCCGAACTCTTATAGTAGAGTAAAATCGGCTATGTGCTATTTTAGTCCCTTCAAGTTAATTTGTGAGCAGAAAGCCGGAAGTCGGATCTTTCATATTTTGTGAACATGACGAAGCCTAAATGAGCCACTGATTTCTGCAGCAATTTTGATCACTTTTGGGAGTGGCTAATTTAATACGCACTCCACACTGAAATTTTCCTGTTGTTTTTTAGAAATCACATGCCAAAAGCCAAAAGTAACAGGAATATTCCCATGATGTTGCTTCACTTTTCAAACTTTGACTCTTTCGAAAGATTCAAAGTTCAAATACAAAAGCAAAACGTTAGTTGTGAATTCGTTGTAAAAAATAAACAAACACAAAAACCGTAGCAACGGAAAAAAATTGAACAAATCAACTGAAACTTATGTGCTGGGACATAAAACCTGATTGTAGGTAAACAACTGCGTGGAACCGAAATTTGTTTTTGGCTAAAAATACTTTGATGTGTCGTTCAATTTTCTAACGAGTCCCTGTTTTTGCAAATGGCCGGGAAGACTGTCAAAAATTGATTTAAATTTGAATTTTTGGATTTTTGTGGATAGAACTCGCTTCAGAGAGAAGCCAAATTAACTTTCGCAGACCAAAAAATCAAAATTAGCTACCCCTAAGTGCTAATTTGCTTGGTGCAAAGTTTTGGAATTTTTGAAAAATTCCAAGTGGGTCGGAAAAAATCTTAAGGGGAGTGAAAATTTAATGCTCACGCTGGGCAAAATATCTTCTCTCCTGAGAAAACTTTTTTGTTTGGGCGATTTTGAGGCTGAAAAAAATCATCAGGGTGTAAAATGGCCACAAAAGACCGATTCCGTAGATAAACCCGAGAAAATGCATCATGGGGAGATAATAAAAAATACTGACTGATTTTGACCTGAGGGTAACAACAGTCTTTATCTACTTTTTAAAATTTTCATTTTCTGGCCAAAGTATCCAAAGAAAAAGCAGAATAAAAAATAAAATATTAGAATTTGCAATCGGTACGCGATTCATCCAAAGGAACTTTTGGTGTTTTTCATATTTCTTTTCTCCTAAGCACAGGATTTTTTTAAATCTTTTTACTATGTTTTTCCATGGTCGATCATTTTTAGGAAGCGAAGCTGTGAGTATTGTTTTCCGTCGATGCGGCTGTCTGTGCACATTGGGGTAATGTGAGACAACGAAACTATAGCCATCTGGCGGGAACATTTGTAACTAGTCAGCGCCCTCTAGCGGGAAAATTTTAAAACTAGTGGACAAGTTTATTATATGGAGAATTCTTATACTCTGCTTCGCTTCCGTAGCCTAAAGCATTTATGCTTTGTAGGCGATATAAAATCCTCACGGAGGGAGGATTTTTAACTTTATTTGGTTTTAATATTTTATGTTCCGTGTGCAGCGGGTATTTTGAAATTTGAAGTTTTGGGATTTTGGATTTTGGATTCCTTTAGATTTGGAAGTGTACAAAAGACGAAGACAAAGGACGTGGAAAGTGGAGCTGAACCTGTAGCACAAAATTGTAAAATTGAATTTCCTGGAGAGAATAAATAAAGTCCATGTAACATGTAAGCGATGCGTCTCGTATTTAGATAGATAAATGGAAGAATTAAGGTTCACATGTATCTTTTCTGTTTACATAAAGATTATATTATTTTATATTATTATGGTAGATTATAGGAAATCATAATACTGGATAATTGATAGTGCACAACGCACGTGTGCATGTGTTCAATGTTCAATATCGCAGGTATTCAAACAAGATAAAAAACACAGACTGATAAATGATGATTCCAAGTCCAATTACGTTCATACTTTTATAATTGACCATATAACAATAATGTTATTTCAATTTATCACGTTTTTGTCAATATTTGATACTCTCGACTCTCGACGTAGAATTTCAAATATCAAATATAATCAAAGACGTTTTATTTAGATAATATGCTGTACATTGTACATTTTAATATGGCCGATAACATAACACTTTTACCATGTATTTAATATTTATTTTTTAATATTGAATGCTGGAAAAATATCTAATGCAAGTTGAACATGAAATCCTGTTGGATTATTATTCACATTTAATATTTAATATTTTTAATACACATTAAATAATATGAAATATGAAATACTTTTGTCGAGTTGAATGTTGAATGAATGGAGAAGATAAGATAAGTATTTACAATTAACACACACAACTAGCAACCAGCACAAGATACACATTACAAATTATTATTATTATTATAATATATTATTATTATCACATTATTCTCCAAGAGAATTGAGAATTCAAGTTCAGCAAGTTCAAGTTTTCCATTTCATGTGTCAGCATTTTGTCTGTTCTTTTTCATTGTCTTTTTTGTCTCTGTCTCACCTTGAACATTCAAACATTTTCATGATCATCATATCTTTTTCCTTTTCCCCTTTTGATTTTTTAACCTTTTGTAATTTTGACAAAAAACACAAAACATCCACTTTGATCTCTTTTTTAGTTTTGAGTAAAATGATCTCATCTCAGTAATACTTCGGAAAATTAAAAGAACCTAAATCTCAATTCTTCAAATTAAATATCAATTCTTGTGCCTTGTGACTGAATTGACGAGTCTGCACTCAGACATTTTAAAACCTCTATAGTTTCAAACGTGAAATAATCTAATTTACTCTTCTAGTTAATTCTCAATTCGGTAAGGAGAAATTAAAATTGATCTATTTAAAATTCAAAGTGTTTATTACAGTTAATTATTATTGATGTTTGACATTTTTATTATTGAATCCTCATTCCTCATGTTTGCAGTTGTTTTGAATTTGGTCCCAAATCACAAGGCGGGAAAAATGAACTCGTACGGACTCCTCATTGAATTTTTAAATTACACAGCAATTCTGTGTGGAATAGTGGGGAAAATGCCACAAATTCAGATGCTGTTTCGAACAAAAAATGTCAAAGGACTCAGCATGAAAAGTACGGTCATGGAACTTCTTGCGTGAGTTCAACTTCAAAAGGTTTAAAAAAAATGAGTATGTTTTTTTTACACATTTTTTATTAATTGATGATTTTGAATTTTGAATTTAGGTTCCTCATAATTTCCAGTTACTGTGCAAAGCAGGGCTATGCACTTTTGAGCTACCTTGAAGTTGTAGCTGCTGTCATTCAAGTAAATAATATTATAGGAATCACATATCACATATCAAATGTTTTTTGGGATTTGAAAAGAATAGAGATTTTTTTTATATTTAATCAACAACAATTTTAATGATTGTTGTTTTAAATTGTAGACGCTGGTATTCCTCCTCATGTTGTTGTATTATCAAGGAACTCTGACAGTGATCTCTGGAGGTTCTGTTGGCGCCGTTTTAGCAGTTTTCTACTCATTTTATTTGGGAATTCCCCATGACAGCATACTGGATGTACTCGTTGTAAGTCCGCTAAACAACATTTAATTGAAATATCAGTTGCATCCTCAGTTGAATTAAGCAATTATTATTTTTAATTGGCTTCTGTTTTTCTTTTAAATTTTTTAATTTTGACTCAAGACTGGAACAGCTCTTTTTCTTGCCAGTAGTAAAATTCTACAGTTGAATGAATTGAGAGTGACGAAAAATTCGGACAATGTCTCAATTTCGAGGTGGTTATTGGCCTCCTACATTTCTATCGGTAGGTGAAAACTCTTCTTGTTCTCCTTCAATTTTCAACTTTAATCCCAATTATCATGTTCCTCCAAATACTATAATGTGTTTTTGACTGGTTTAAGCTCGAGTGTTCACAAATCTGGCTGGAGTGGCTGACAAAGCTCTTCTTCTGAACTCATCAGTGGCATTCTTTCTCAATGTTTCAATCGTAGCCTATGCAAATCTGCTCCGTCAAGGCAAAGGCAACGACAAGGAAAAGGGACAAGGACAAAACAAATCCAAATCCACGAGCAAAAGTCCCAATAAAAATCAGAATCAGCGTAACAAGAAAGCTATTTAAGCAGCCATTCCTGATTCATGTCAATATTCATCATTCATCATGCTTTACATTTTCTATTTTGTACTGCCAAAACTGAACGATCACTAGGAACAGCCACAAATCTCGTTTTTGCCTTCTCATATAATTCACATGTAAATACCATGGAAACAAAAAGGAGATTCGTGCTTGTTCCTGAGGATCGTTTAATTAACAAAATACAAAATACAATACAAAACAAACACCAGAAAAAGCGACTGTTGCTACGCAATTTTGTACAATTAATTTAGTCACAGGATTTATTACATCATTTCACTTTGTTACCAGTTACCACACTTGAATTTTATTAATAGGTAGTAAATAATTTTATGAGCTTAGACATTTGACATTTGAAATGTTTTGTACAATGCAATGTGAATTGAACCCTGACAATTTGATGTCATTTTCTAGTATTTTGCGTTAAAAGGGGGAGAAAAAAACCTACTTGTTATTTGTTATTTACCATGTTTACAAGTTACAAATCAAAACTGAGGTGTGAAATAAAAAGGCGGCTGTCTGCTTGGAACTTGGAACTCTAAATGCTCTTTTGGAAAGTTTTTATTGCTCTTTTGCTGTAGATGGAAATAAGGAAGGAAATTCTGAATTTGTGTATCCAGATTCCCGATTCCAGCTGACAGGACATTTTGATGTTTGTCTAGTTGGCGTCATTACGGAATTTTGTCTTGTTGAAATGTTGGAAATTTCAAGTGATTGAGGAATAGAAAGAAATATAATGATATTGGCCCTCCGCTTGTTTGTTTGTTTGTTTGTTTGTTTGCTACTACTTTTTGTTGAACCATCCTTTTGACAAGATTGATTCCTTATTTTCTCTGTGCTGTGTAAAGAGTAGAGAGAAAAGAGTAAAGATGAAACGGAACCCAGAACCAGAAAACAAGATCTTCTCCCACGTCTCAGCATTCTCAATTCTGGGCTGTTGATTACCTAAGTTTGTTTACAAATTTGTAAAAGGAGGGAAATATCCATAAATCCACAATACGTAACATGTGCAATGTGCACAATATAAAAAGAGACAAAGAGCACAGAGTATTTATTTATCAATGTAATAATATTCTACATTCTAAGCCCGAGTCAACGAGGAAGAGGAATAAGAAATAAACAAGACAAGACACGCAGATTGTTTCCTCTTCACTCTCTACTCTCTACTCTTTACTCGGGTCAGACAAACAAAAGACAAACAAAGGACGTTGACGTCCTACGTTCTCAATCTATTCAATTTTGATCAAAGGCTTCTCTTCCTCCATTCTAAATGTTTCCAGTTTCCAGTTTGGAGCTTGGAAACAAAGTAAAACATCAAATAAACTTCAAGTCGAACCAATTCCTTCTGCACTCTGCACTCTGTCTCTGCTCCTCCTTTCTCTTCTTTCCATCTTTATTTCAAACTTGAAATTGACTGTTCCTCTTCCTCCGCTCTCCCGTATATTTAATATCTGATATTTGTTACAGAAACAGAAACAGATAAAACAGAAGAGAAATTGAAATATATTACACGATATTTAATAAAAGTGTCTTGTTCCAAACTCAAGACTCAAGACTCAAGATTGAACAACCAAATAAGTATTATTTATAGAATTTACAAAACATTCACAATTCACAATGTAAAACTTGAGCTTTGAAAATAATCATTTTCCACGTTTATGCATTTTTGATTTCTGTCCATGGACTTGAACATTTCAACTTGCAACCATTTGATTAAAAATTCAAAACTTGCCAATTATCAACTTTCAAGTTTCATGGCAAAAAGTAGTACAAAGCCCAAGTAAAAACTAAGAACATGAGAAATTCCGTTTGTTTTGTTTGTTACATCGTTTCAAATTTAGAAATGACAAACTCCAAACTCCAAACTCGACATTTGCATTTTGGGTAATTTCTTCTGAAATGGTTACGTAGCAACGAATATTGATTCTGCTAATGCTAATGAAATGCTATCAATCATCAATCAAATATCATCTCAAATCTCAAATCTCAAGTGATGACTTTGGTGTGTAAATTCTGACAAATTCCTGGATTTTATTCAGCAAACATCAAGAATCGAAGAAAAGGAAACCAAAAAATTCAGTGTGGGTGTACCAAACTCAAGTCTCAACTCACTTGGAATTTTGGAATTTTTGGGAATTCCTCTTGCCTCAGTTTCTCGCAACTCGCAACTCAAGTCTCAAGTCAAATATAGAATTCATCCGAAACACAAAAAATACAGATACATTTTCTACGTTACACTTTGATTTTTCACGGAACCAAATAATAAAAATAACATTAACAAATTCTACTTACTTTTTCATGAAAAATTTCGAGTCCCTGATGAAATTATTGCAAAAATGGGCTGGATAAATTTTGAATTTTGAAGCTTCAAGATTCAAGATTTCAAATTCCAAGGACAAAGATAACGACAATTTTTGTATCCTGCTGTTTTCTTTTCCAAGTTGTGAGAATGAACGGGGTAAATTGTTGGTGTGAATTTTGATGTTGCTCATGAACATTTTATCGGAATTCGGATTCTGTGACAATTTTACTTTCCCTTGTTTTTCATTTTTCTGCGTTGTGTCATGCCGTCGTTTTGTAAGCTCTGGAATCTAGAATCTAGAATCTAGAATCTGAAATTGATCAAGTCCTTCAAATTTCACACTTTTCTTGTTTTTTTCTGTCCCCTGCAGACCCAAGGCCGAAGCTCGAAGATCGAGGCACGAAATGAAAACTGAGAATTGATGTGACAGAATCCAGAATCCTTAATAATTTAATTCAGCTCATTCCATTTCCCAGAAATATCGTACGATATGTTTAAAGTTTAAACGGGGACGGTGAAGAGACTATAAATTTGACGTGTCTCAAAGCTCAAAACTCAAAATGTACAATATCCAACCTCCAACAGAAACAGATTATGATGAAACCCCAAATCCTAGAAAAGAAAAGGCAACAAAAATGTAAAATGTATCATATTTTCTTGAAAACCAGGAGAAAGAAACCACACTTTATTACATTTTACATTGCACATACAAAATACAAAAGGCAGATGGTGCCGGTTGGCGGTTGGAGGTTGGAAGGTACTTAAGAGAAAAATGTGTCGTAATCTCGTGATGATGTTCATCTCCCTGGGAAAAATACCTTTTTATTTTTTATATTTGTTTTTATGAGACGCGTGGCAAACAAAAAGGAGCACAATAGGAAAACCTTGAGGTCACAGTCAACTCACAACTCACAACTTACACGTGCACCAGAAACGAGAAATAACAAATCATACAACATGAATCTAAAACCAAGAAAGGAAAAAATTACAGGCATTTTCCTACACTTGAGAAAAGTAGCAAAAAAGCGGGGGATTTTTATGGTTTTCTTCTGATGTCACAAGTGAAAAAACGTCTTGTTTCCTTTCTCTAGTCATCATTTATTTATTCGTCCAGTATTTTGAGTTTTGAGTTTTGAGTTTTGAGCTCTTTGTCTCTTTTTTATCCTCCTTGTCGAGTTTGGGATGAGAACAGAATTCTACTTGAAATGTACAAGAGCGCTGAGCATGTACATAACTGCAAAATTCTAGAGCATCTACAATCTACAACCTACACTTTTTGAACTTGAACCTTTCCCCTTTTCCATATTCTTACAGTGAACACTTGAGAGTTGCTCCGAGAAAAGCTTCGCTGAAATCTGACTCCTTTTTAAAGAATCCATATAATGCACCATAAAGAGTAAACAATAATAAATCCAATTTAATCTACTTTTGGACTACTTTTTTTAATGCGTTTTCACCTATCGCTTTTGAACAGTTGACAGTAAACAGAGAAGAAATACGGAAAACAAAAGGTAAATAAATGAAAAATAAATCCTTGTTCCTTATTTCATTAAATTAATAAAAATCCGGAAACCTTTTTAGAGTTTAGAGAGAACAAAAAACCATTTCTAGAAGCAAGGCAAAGCAAAGGCCATCAGACACCAGATAGATTGCTCTAAACTTTTCAGCAACAATCATTATGTAGAATCTAGACCTCTGTCGTGTTTCGGTGGTGTGACTAGCGGAATTTTCATGTAGATTTTGTGTCTCATCCCAAAATGACATGCATCATCATGCTCATTTTTTCATTTTTACGATGCGAAGCAGAGTATTGTTTTCCTCGTGTCTGTGGACATTTGGGTAATGTGAGACAACGAAACTAGCGCCACATAGCGGGAAAATTTTTAACTAGTCAGCGCCCTCTAGCGGGAAAATTTTCAACCTAGTGGACAAGTTTATTATGTGACGAATTTGTACATGCTTGCGCCATCTAGCGGGAAATTTTTTAACTAGTCAGCGCCATCTAGCGGGAAAATTTTCAAACTAGTGGACAAGTTTATAACATGAATAATTCTTATACTCTGCTTCGCATCGGGAGCCCAAAGCATTCATGCTTTGTAGGCGATATAAAATCCTCACGGAGTGAGGATTTTTGACTTTATTTCATTCTATCTGCCTAATTAAGCTGAATATGGAGTTGTGAAAGTAAAATGTAAACATTAGACGAGAACTTTTTGGTTTTGAAAAGATAACCCTCGAAATGTTGCATACAGAAATGTCCAAAGTCCCAAAGTTCAAAGTTTTGTAGCTCAACTTGAATCTTGAATCTTGAATAATGAATAGACAAAACACCAAGCATCAGCAGGAATAAAATAGGTGGAGCAAAAGCCTGGAAAATTCGAGGGAGACTGATTCAAAACTCCAAAACTCCAAACACAAGCGGACAAACCCGGAGAAAGTTTCTGTGCAAAAACAAAAGTGACATGTGAAATGCGGATATTAAATATTGAATAAATACAAATACGATAAACAATAAATGCAGCAGAATAAATCATAAATAATAAATAATGTGGTGAAGAGTTGGAAAAAGTAAACATGAAAATTATTTTTTTGTCTTTACTATTCCATTTATTTATTCTTCGTGGGAGGCCATAATATCATGTGATTTGGAAACTTTCTATTTGTTTTGTCTTTGTTAAATTACAAACTACAAAGTAAAAACTACAGACGTCTTTTCCTTCCCAAGAAATACCTTGACATTTGATCTCTGAGAATATGATATGATATGTCATTTCAGATCCATGTTTTTGCGCACAACTCTTTTTACACATTCCGCATTGTAATTTGTAATATTATTTCCGTCTGTAGCTCAGGTTGAAAATGTTTAGATTTTAGATACTGTTTGCAAAATTGACTGCTAAAAAACTCCCACTGATGACATCACCTGTTGAATTCGTGACTGTGAATCATATTTCATCTTTTCCACTTTTGCGAGACCATTCATAATTTTTAACAGGAAACATGAAATACAGGAAAAATTACTTTTTCATGGTTGATATTAATTAGAAAAGTTGAAGAAACATTTCATTAGGTTGATCTCAAATATCAAATCTCAAAAGTCTCAAGATGTGGTGTGTAATCAGAAATTTTGAAAAAAGTTTTGTTGGTTGCTGCCTAATTTGGTTGTAGAGTATAGAGTAGTTTTTAAAAGCTATAATATTTCTACACTTTTGAGAACTTTCTTGTTTCAGCCTTTCAGAATGTTTTCTAATTTTTAATCTATGTTCTTGATGCGAAGAAAATAGCAACAAAGTTTGAAATTCGAGTGTGAATTGTGAATTGCAAGTGGATCCAATGAAAATATTCACTCAAAACTCAAAACTCAAAAATAATAAGTAGAATAAGGCAGTTAACCTCATGACCTCGGGCATTTTCATATTTATTTGTGCTGGTGGCCTCATAAAAATCGATTAATATTTTTTCAAAGTCAAAAATATACTGATCAATCCATTACAAAAAGTGAGAAACCCGGAGGAGAAAGGTGAAAGTTGAGAGAAAGCACACACAAAATGATGCATGATCATTGAGCACGGCCTCACCGAACCTGAATTTTGAATTATCTATTCATATCAAATATCAAATCTCAATATAATATCTTTGACACGTAACACGTAACTGACGCACGGCACATGTCGACCTTGTGTTTTTGGTTTTTGCTCGCCCGTGTAACTCCAGCTCCATTTGCTAGTGTCGTTTGAGTCTTGAGTTCTGACATGTAAAAGTCAGAAATCAAACTGTATTCTCAACTTTCATTTGGAGTAACTTGTACTCGTACTTAGAACTGGATTACACAAGGGACTGCATTTAAAAGTCATCAGATCACCACCAAAAAACCTTGTTTCTTCTAGCCTCTAGAGTTTAGATTCTAGATTCTAGATTCTTCCGCAGAAAAATATCCAGCTTCAACTACCTCAAAAAGTTTTATTTGTATATAAAAGAGTAGGCAGAATGTTCATTCCTCGAGTGAAGTAGTAACTTGTTTATATTTTTTATGAAAATTTGAAAATCCTGATTCCCCGATCTGCGATCTGCTTGGGAAGAGTAAGTATAAATTGTACACAAGGAGCCTTGTTTTGATTTGTTTTGACTTTTTGCAATTCATCACTTTTATGACTTACGCTTCATATAATTTGGATTTTGGATGCATCATACTTAAGAATTAAACCACGTGTCAATTTTAACGTCGCAGTAGTAAGTATTTTGCACGTACGGGAAACAGTAAAGAGTAAAGTGTGAAACACATGCAAAATGAATAACTTTGATAATAGATGTTGGAATTAGACGAGTCCAGATTCCAGATGTATAGATATAAATAGTACCTTGTTGCATTTTCTTGAACTCCCTTACATTTAAAATTGTCTATCTACTATCTATTTGTTCCTAGTTGGTAGTTTGTAGTTTGTAGTGCATTCTGTATTTTGTATGCTGTCTTTTTATTATTTATTTATTATTTATTATGCATAAGTACGCACAGAATTAAGCTCGTCCCATATACGAATACGACCAACTTGATCAAGGATGAAGGATAAACCACGGTGTATTTTAACAGTAATCTTATGATCTGCATATATATATTATTATCTATACCAACTACCTATCTCCTGTCTGCTGTCTGTAGTAGTTCTTTTGAATTTTGTAGTGCTGCATAACTCAAGTATAGCTATTTAGTTTAAAATTTGTTATTTAGGTATGTCTCAAGTTTCAACATGTTATATATCTCTGGAATTATATTAAACTCTTCTTTTTTCCTTCTTGTACTAAGTTCTCTATACTCGAGATTTGAGACTCGAGACAAGAAACAAGAACAATAGTAAATATGTAGTACACCCTGCACTGCACACACAGTCCGGCATTTAATTTGAGAAGAGCAGAGTAGAGCTTGATGTTACATACTAAATACGCATAAATTACACCAACGTTATTCAGCTGACAATCTTCTTCTTCTTGCTTCTTTCTCCTCCCTTTTTTAGATCAGCACGACGTATCGTTTTATATTATAATTCCGTACAATTTATCTTCATATAAAATATAAAAGCTCCTATCATCCATATAAATAAACATGCACAATATACACTGTACAGTAGAGAGCGTCAAATTTACATGTTTTGAGAAAATTTAAGTCAGGACCCCGTCATATTGTTCCTTTTGATGTAAAAA
>JAQGBH010000767.1:0-42785 GCA_034698265.1 Sminthurinus aureus
CGAGGAATGCCATGTAAATTCAAAGGAATTCCCATACTCCCAACCGCGAAGTTATTTTACAACATACAATATATTATTACTCGGTCATATAATAAGAATCATAAATAACCACTTGTAAATGTTTCACTTCCTTCTGTCTTTATATTAACATAAAATAGTTGTATTATGTCTAGTCTATATAATATTATGTATTTTACGTATTTAGTTTTTATTTCATTTCCTTTCGTATCACTTATATCAATATCAATTATTAAATATTATGCATGATCTATATAATCTATGTTTCAGTGTAGTCATTCGTTTTCAATAATTTTCTCGGTTTCTAGTTCTCTCTTTAAAATTGTACGTAGTCTATATCGTGTAAGAATGATGCATATTTATGTAATACATATGTACCATATATAATATATAATAACATTATTTATTTTCATAGTAGACGAGCCTGTATACTATATTGTAACAATCCTATTTTAGATATACGCTATACCAATATAATTTCCCTATTTTAGTCCTCTCGACACAGCTGTTGTGTTTCGTGGTCATTATTATAATTAATATTTTATATTTTACAACTATTTTTTTTGTATCCTTCACAAAAAAACACGACGTCAAAACAATCGACAAGACTCTTCACGACGATGGGATGGCATTTGAATAACAATAAATAATATTATACTAACTATATATTATGTAATGTATATATATAAATACGCTCAACGATTCATCATAGTAAAATTATACAGTGTTCGACATGAATTATACTAAACGTATAACATGTCATGTATTTCATACTCTCGGCCATTCGAAATTATTTTTGTGGTTTTTTTAATTGTAGGTTTCAGAGTCCAGTTTAATTTTGTTTACATTTCAAATTTTTTCAGTAGTTGTACAATGTACAGCTCTTTGCAAGGAGATACTTTGTGCTTTGTATAAATAGGAAATGGACCATCAAATTTATTTTTGCTTCATCATCATGTGAGGAAATTGTCTAGCTTTTTAATTATAATTTTTATTGATTTTTTCGTTGGAGAAGCCGAAGAATAATCATATATATTTAGGGTGCTTATATAGATGTAAATATATATACATATATATCTATAATATATAGGTACATATTTTTAGATTTAATTTTCCTTTTAAATAATAATACTTGGTGTAGTGAATATTGAATGTTGTAATAGTTTTTCTTAAGGTCCCTATATAAACCTTTTCACTTTTGCGTAGTAGGTAGTTGTAGTAGTAGTAAAATATAATTTGATACTTTAATTGTGTATATATAGATTATAGAGAGACAGGTAGAGAGGCAGAAGGTGGATACATATGTTTTTTGTTGTTTTAAGCAGTAGTTGTAGTGCTAATAGCATATTTATTAATTAATTCATTTTTATATCTTTTATATCTATATATAAACATATCGTTACACGGGAGAGAGGGCAAACAAGAGCACACGGTTATTTGTTAATATTTTGTATACAATTTGTATTGAGTTTTTATTAAAAAAGGTTTAACAAGTATGCATACAAATATGTATTTAGGTGCATATATTATATTATTATACTGTTTAAGATTCCTTTTTTTATATAGTTAGTATACATATCTTTCGTATTAATTATTAAGTGTATTTTGTATCTTGCATCTCTTAATCAAATTCAAAGTTCAGAACATAATTGTGATAATGATTGCATTCGGAATTATTTTGGTTGTTGCACGAATCTGATGTCTGATTTGAATTTAAAGTAGGAGAATAAAAAGAGAAAGAATAGGGTGGAGGTGAGACGGTTTGAAGCATAACAAGTATGATACAGTCGATACAGAGGATTATGAACAAAAGGAAAGAATGGAGAACAAGTAAAGAAATAAAACAAGGAAATTGGATTATTGTCTTAGGTTATGGGTTGAAATTTGATTTCTTTTAATCCACACACAATGAAATTTTTCAAGAGTAAAAATTTTCAGTCAAAATATAAGCAGTAGCAAAACATTGTACAGTATGCAGTATAATAGAGTAAAATGTTATAGCGTACAGTATACTGTATGGTATAGAGTATAGTATATAGAAGCTGATTGTTGCTGTTGTTGGGTTTTAGTTTTCTTGTCTTATGGAATACTTTTTGAAGTTAACAATAGGAATGGATAGTTTTCTTTCGTAGGGATTTCTTGTAATTTTTGAGGTTTTTAAGTTGATATTGTTATTCTTTTTCTAATTCTAATTCTCGAGATAGAGGATTATATATATATAATAATATATATCTATTCTTATCGATACATATACACTTATTTATACGTTATACAAGTCGGTATAATATTCAATATATTCATATGGTATATAAGATAATGTGATTGAAAGTTGGGTTTTGTTTTTATATATTTTGTTTCCTTTCTGATTCTCTTTGTGTATATTTTTGGCTTATGAGAGGATCCTTACCGAATATCGGTTATTGCTGCTTTTGAACCGAATATCTTCACTAACTGAGCTTCATAGCCCTCGGCATTCCTCTGCATAATGGACATGCAAGGTCCCAACAAGCGTTCAAATGCATCTACATCCAAAAATGCAAGCTTCACATTTCCTTCAGCGTAGACTGTTGCAGCACGGGGTTTCTTGGTAAGGAGAGCCAGCTCTCCAAAATATCCACCTGTTAATTTTTAAGTAAATGAGAAACAGGCTATTAGTATATAGTATAGGAGAAATAGGGCACAATTAATTATTTCATTTATTGTTCCATTCATTTTCATTACCTCTGTAAGTTGTAATCTATTATCTACAAAAAAAAAATCAAAAAAATCATACCTTTGGACACTCGGTTCAACTCTTTTTCTACGCCGTTGTGGTCAGCCTTGACAATTCGAACGGTTCCATCCTCTACAAAATACATGCCGTCTGCTGAATCACCCTGGCGGATGATTGCTACTCCAGCAGAATACGATCTTGGAACGAGGGCATCTAAAATAATTACAATGAATACATACTAAAATATTTACCGTAATAAAGAAGGAGAAAAGAGAAAACGTACAAAGAAGAATTTGTGACCTTGTTATAAAATATAAAATGGAATGGACATTTAAAAAACAAAAGAAAAAAGTATTTCTGTACCGGCCAAATTCATCCGTTCATAATTTTCGAGAGATTTAAGCATTGGAACAGAGTCAATGAGCGACTCATAGATTTGTCGCTTTTTAAAGGCATTCTTGAGTATAATTCGGCGGCTGAAATAATAATAATAAAATGGTCAGTACATGTAACATTAAATACCCCTTTAGTATATAATGACGATGTTCTTGATGACGATAAAACAGTTCTTCACAAGAAAATGTCTTTTTAATTGAAATGCAATAATAATAACAGTGATGATGGTAATATTTATTTAAACTTACAAAGTTTGCCTATCCATAGCCCAGAGAGACCCTTCCGTTTCAGCTGTTTGATTAAGACAAAGATAGACAAAGAGAGATAGTTTTAATTACTCAAGGAATTAAATTCATATTTTATTCATGAGGTGACACTTCAAGCTAAATTTTAGCTGCTAAAACTAGACAATTTTTTATTGACATAACACTCACCCTGTACTGACGCAGCTCTGGGCATATTGTACAAAAGTGCTAATTCACCAAATGAGCCCGTTCCGTCTATAAACACAATATAAAAAATAATATAAACCATTAGCAGTACGAGAGTTTACGCAAATGACATTTGCAATTCTTTAGGTCAAGCTGTTTAATGGGAGAAGTGAAAAGTGCAGGTATTTAATCATTTTCAAACATACCATATCCACCGACTTGTCTCGGCGCAGTGTCTCCTTCAACTACAGGGGGGAAAAACACAACATGGATTAACATACAGTATGAACAAAACTATATATACGTATAATATGAAATCACCACAATCCAAACACATTCTGAATTAAAACGAAATTTATTTATTTTATACTTTGTCTTTTACTTACTTTTGACGTACACCTTGTACTTTCCTCTGCAAGAGTAAATAGAAAATAGTTAAATATTAGAACAAACTAAATACCTCTAGTTCTCTAGTCCACAGGAATAATTTTTTCAACCATCATTTAAATTCTTGTTAATACTCACGCAGCAATGACGTAGAAATTGTCACCATCTTCACCCTGCTTGATAACAAACTCTCCTTTGGTCACTTTTCGCTCAAACATGGCATCAATTACCCCTTGCATTTGCTCCTATTTACAATAAACAAGACAAAAAAAATTCAGTATTAATATTATAATTTTTCATTTCATCAAAATCGAAATCAAATGTTCAAAAATCAAAGTTCCAATTAGCTTTAGGCTCATCAAATCCAAAATTCCTCTTTCAAACTCAACAACAATTATTATTAGTATTATGTTTGCTATATAGTTTTTATATCTACAATCTACAATGACAAAAGCATCATGATTCGTAATAAAACTTGATGGAAAATAGGCACAAAAGTTGATAATAGAAACTTTCACTTCACTTTCCAGTTTCTCGTTCCATCATGATGGAACCATCAAACTTTCCGGGAAAGTTTGACTTTAGTTTTTTAGACAATGTAGCAACTCAAAACAGTCAAAACTCAACTTGTTGAAAACATTGAGCCATTCACCCATTTAGAATCCAAAGTCTCTAGTCTCTATTCACCATTATCCATTATTCCTTCTCCAGTCTCCAGGTTATAATTATTGTCAAGAATTTAATCAGATGGTATTATTTATGATAAAATAACCGTCTCATTTTCATTTCCCTATTCACTATTCTTTATTCAACATAAATAATTCAACCATAAAATATTAAACTTTCTGACTGTACCAAGAGAAAAGTCCAAGTCATTCAACAATATTTATAGATACAACATCATCATCTCATTGAATTTATTGCATGAATAAGTATAAACTATACATAATACACTGTATATTTAGTGTACACTGTGCATACAAGTCTCTACACTTGAGACTTCAATATGCAATATATTATATCGGTATATATTGGCTCGATATTCAATAATTTCCAAGAAAAATTCTCTCTTTCTCTCTTTCGTCTTCATTTTCCTTCTTTTATTTTATATGGTCGCTGAAGAGAAATAAGAGATAATCTCCAAATCCCCAGCACGAACAAAATAAATGACAAACGACAAAAGGGCCCACAAAAAAGTATCTAGTGGAAAGTTACACAAAAACTAGATCACTTTCTCCATGTGTTCATTTTACATTTTTTTTTACCTTCCACGTTCTAGATTCTACATTCTAAACCCTTGAGAGAGAACGGCCGAAAGTCGATAACGAAGACGACAACCAAGAAATATTTTAGACAAGATATTTTAATCAATCTACCGTCAACCGCCAAGTCTCTCATAACCAGAAACCAGACAAAGGATTCAAATTCAAAAGTTTCCTTTCATAAAATAATCATGTGTATTTTTTATTTTTTTATCATCATTATTAATATTTGTATTAGCATGAGCATTCGGATTGGTAATTGGTAATACTACTTGGTGACTTGTGACATTCAAGATTTCCACCGTATACATAAATTGTATTGTAAATTTGCCAAGTTGACTAAATCACAGATAAACTGCAGCCGAAAGAATTATTATTATTCTCATTATCATTATTATTGGTCCTTAATAATGTCGCCCTTGATGACGGTGCAGTGCGATGCGGTGGAAGGCAGAAGAAAGAAAGTAATACGTAGAACATAGAAGGTTGACAGTTACTTTTTACTTTGCTCCAGGTAAACTTGAAAAGTTTGAGAGTACTTGTTACTTTTTACTTTTTACCCTGTATTCACAGGTTTACTTTGTACAGCCTGTCGTGGATATATGTGTACAGTGCACATTGTACAATGTAATATCAAATATGCTGTGTTTTCCTTGTTCAAGTAAATTGTAAATTTACTTTCACTGTCATCATGATCATGATGAGCTGCGTCCTTGTTTTCCTTTTCGTTTTCCGTTTTGTCCTCCTTTCCCTTTCTTTCTTTCTTTCTTTCTCATTTCTCTCTCCGTCCTCCGTTAATACTTAATTCCCGTTTTCCGCATGAGCTTTGAACTTGTGCTAATCCAACCATGAAATCCATAAAGTTTACAAGATAATCCCAGCTAAAAGAGAGAAAAAGAGTCGGATTCCAGCCAAACCCGGCTCGGCTCTACCGTCAAGTCCCGACTACAGACTACAAACTATACCAGCTTAGCCAAGTTAAACCAAAGGACCTAAAACTCTATTTGACTTTCAACTTTACTTCCACTGCGAGATTTCTTGGAAAATGTGGGAAATAAATAGCTAATGCTCGGCTCTGTTTCTCCCCAGTTCTCTTCTACTCGTCGTTACTTTCTCCTTTCTCTGTCCTTGCAATTATTAAGTAAGAATACCGTACACCGTATACCGTATACCTTATATATTGTATATTGTATCTGTAATGCAGAATGTAGAATGTAGATACAAAATCTCTACCAACGATCAACATGGAACATTGATAAATGTACAGGTAGAAATAAAAAATCTTGCACTTTGTAGATCGGTTTAGGCACGATTCGCCTATTCTATATCCTATACTCTATATTCTATAGTCTGTACACTATATAAAACATAACATGATTGAATTTCACCCTCAAGTCATATTATGATCTATGATCCATTCTCAATCCTCCATCCTCCACACTGCAAGTTGGGAGATGCAACACCATAAACTTCAGTTTCAGTTGGTTTTCGGCTCTCTTTCTCTTTTCTCCAGTCAGTCTCTAGTCTCGTGTTCATCTCATTCTCTTTCTCATCTTAAGAATGAAGAAAGCCTCCCTTTTCAGTGAAAAAGAAAAAGCTCCCAACTCGAAAGAAACTTGAGAATCAAAGATTTTATATCCGCAGTCTAGAATCTACAGTTTACATTGAAACAGGATTTATTCTTTATCCTGAAGTAAAATTAAATCCAGAATAAAGAAAATGTGGAAATGTTTTCCTTCTTTTCGGATTTAGGATATTCATGAATCATGATCCATGATTATTTTAATGCTAAAAAATACTAATGATTGAAGGCTGAAGGAGCATGAGCACTAAGCACTAGGCACTAAGGACGATGAAAAAAATATGCAAAGACACGTACATGCACTTGTGATTTGTGATAAAATAGAAGATGCATGACCTCAATTCTCAATTCTCGAATCGTCTTCAAATCTACATGTCTTCCTTTACCATGATTCATGAACCTTGTACTCGTAGGTCGTAGCTTGTAGCTCGTAGATCGTAACTCATAGCTCATAGTGGTTCTGTGTTCTTTATTCTGTACCACCTATGTTCATCATGACGTAGGTTTTTTTCTACGGTTTACAAAAGTAAAATTTACATGGATTCTTAATTGATTGTGAAGGTTGCACTTGGAGATTGGAGGTTGGAAATTGAGAATTCCTTTTAATAAATACGAGGAAAATAAAATACAGACGGAGATGGCGGTAGCTGGGATTTGGCATAAAAAACAAGAAACAAAACACAAAACACAACATGCAAAAAACCCTTTTTACTCGGTACGAAAATAAATAAATGAATAAATAAAATGTAATTGACCAAATTAATAATTAATGTGGGAAAATTTACGAGGACTAGATTCTAGATTCTACATTCTAGATACTCGTTCCATTTTTTCCCTACACTACACCACATTAAACTCAAGTGTACCTAAGCGTTGAAATGGAACTGGAACTGAAAAGAGAAAAGTGCATGTAGAACGCAGACATGTTGGCTACACTATTCATTCTTCATCCTCTTGATTCTACACTAGAAACTAGACACTAGACATGCATCATACATCATACATGATAAACACGACTTGTGCATTATTTATTATTGACTATTGACTGTTGACTACAAGACAAAGAATATGAAATTCCCTATGGATTTCCCCCCTTCCTTCCTCTCATAAATATTCACCCAGATCTGTCAAAAGTTCCCTTATCCAAATTTACAAAGTCTTTTATCTTCTTTTACTTTAACAAACTTTGAACTCTTTCCCTTTTCCCTGCCTTTTATTCCACGTCTAACACTCAACCGTCAACAGTTCAAAAGACAGAGCCGGATTTTCATTGAAAACAATCCAAGTGAAAATATTTAAAATAGTTGAAATTCTTGAAATGTGATACCACAGAGGATCCGCATTTCTTTACCAAAGTTTTGCTCATTGAATCTTGAAGATTGAAACCTATTTTACAATGTACAAATATCATTCGTATTCCCTATCACATGATTCATACGTAATGAGTAATGATTAATCACATGTTATGGATATTGAATATTGTAACAATATTATTTAATATTTAATAACAGAATTTAATTTTATACTGGATAAAATCTCTAGCAGAGGGAATTTTAGCAATTTTGAATCAGAGAAAATACACTAGAAACTCAATTTATTCCAATCCAATCAATTTACAATAGACAAATCATATTATTATTATTATTATTATTATTTATCATTCCAAGAATCAAAACACTCTAATTTGAATCCGAATCCTTGAGAAAACAAATAACAGACAACAGACCAGACTCCAGACTGACTTGAACTAGAACCTTGAGTTTCAGATCTCTAAAATCCAAAATCCAAATCCAAATCCAAAAACATCTGCCCTCTCATCTGCAGTCTACAATAATAATATTATTTTATAATTTATAATTTCTAAGATTCCCGGTACCAAGTCAAAAGTCAAAGTCAAACTTTTATTATCATTCAAGCTTAAACTCTAAACTCTGACTTTGTCATGTACTTGAACATTGAACGAGAGCTAATGTAAAAGAAAACTTTGAATCCATAGTCAGAGTCAGACTCACAAGCGTCAAATATCAAATCTCAAATTTCAAGAACGGAAAAAGAAAAGGAGAATCGATATAAATCCTTTCTCATTTTGAAACAAGATTTCAAATTCAAACTCAAAGCTGAAAACTAAATTGAGTGTTGAGACTCGAGACTCGAAGTCGAAACTCATGGTTGAATTAAAAATTTGAATGAGAAATTGGAAATGCAAAAAGGAGGAAAATATAAAATACACAACATCAACCATCAACCTACACATAAACAGGAATATGATAACTTCCTCTCGTCAACTCTCAACTCCAAATCTCAAACCAACATCCAACATGTATTGTAAAAAAAAATACCATGTGTACTTAAAAACTATGATATTCGGTATACTGTATTGCATACGCAAACTATGTACAAAATTATACAAGTGGTTTCATATCACATCACATCATATCAAATCATCTAATAATCACAATAGTACACCTTGAGATAAAACGTCTCTTTCATTCATTCATTCATTCAACATTTACTAAGATAGAAGAGCGAGCGACAGACAAAGAGCGAGAGAGAGAAAGCTCATATTATTATTATTATTATTATTATGTATTACAAAGATACAAAAGAGATTCGCAGATCCCAGCTAAGATTCGCAAGTTTCAAGTCTCAAATCTCAAGTACGAGAGTGAGTACAAGGCAAACAAAAACACACACACTGTAGAATGTACAATGTACATCCTACATCCTGCATCTTATACACACACACGGAAAACAGGGAAACGGAGAACTGACAGAACCCAGGGACCAGAGACTAGAAGCTAGAGTCTAGAGAAAGTAGATCGATATCTCGCTGATCAAATATAGGAGATGAATATATCCTCTCAACTCTCAACTATCTACAATCTACAAACTACAATCTAACATCTAGAAAGTACAACAAGAGAGAAGATACAGATTGGGTGAAAAAAATACTCTCAGCCTCCGCTTCAGTTTCAGCTTCAGTCTCAAACTCAGGCTCACTTGCAGTTTCAGTTTCCACAAGTGTATGAAATACAGGTATATTCTACATTCTACATCCTACATATACCGACTCATTCAGGCGTCCCATCTTCTTCTCCGTCTTCCTACTTCCTTTTCCATCCCATTTACAATGTACAGTTTGCAGTTTACAGATCTCGTTAAAAGGTAAAGGTAAATCAAGGAGAAGAGAAAACTATACTACAATCTAGAATCTATGTTCTATGTATAATATATACTGTGTACCATGTACCATGTATGTTGTATCAATATTCAATGCTCAATACTCAATACACTGCAACCTGCAGTATAGAGAAAGTCATATGACAAGTCTGAAATATCAGTATAATGAAGGCCATATGAATTATATGAGGCTCATTATATTCCTTCATCTTGCTTTCTGGATTCTAGATTCTAGATTCTAGTTTCCAGTTCCTAGCTTTTTCTCAGACGAATTTTCCAAACCATCTCCAATCATTCTCTCATTCTCCACTCTCTACATTATACACTATACATCTCATGCCCTCTTTCTCCATCCTCCATCTATAGCCCATGTATTAGATATTAGATATTCCATAGTGGGAACAATACACAGATACACCTGCTCTTTATCAAATACATACATACATGTATGGAGTATGGAGTATGGATAATGTATACAAAAGCTCCTACCATCTACCATCATCTAGATATGTTCTATGTACCTTCTCACTTCAATTCAAGTCAGCTCAACTCCACTCAACTCACCTCACCGGCAACTCCAACAGAGAGAGAAAGTTACCATACTGAATACAGTACAGTGTAAATCTAGGGAGTATGCAGTGTACAGGTAGCGACCGTTTTCTCCATCTCTCTCCTTGTCATCGATCCACTCTATGCTCTATCACTACACTGTACACTCTATGCATGTCACGCATAGGTACGACTGTGCAGGTAGAATCCTGAATCCTGAATCTAGATTCACAAACAACATGACTATACCTCTATACCTACTATCTACTACACACTTTATATTTCACATCCAAAGTCCAAAGTCCACACGGTATTAACAAAACCGTTGAAAATGAAATAAGAAAAGCCTCAGAAAAAATGAGTTCCCAGTTCCCAGTACGATATACAGTAGAACGTCGAACGTAGAACGTAGAGCGACAGCGGAGAGAGGAGAGGTAAAAAAAACTTTGCATGAATTCAAATTTCAAATGAATCCAAACTACGAAACATAACACCAACAGACAACCGACAACCGACGACGAGGAAAGAAAATGACATGACAAACTAGTAGCCTAGTGTACAACGTACAACATGTACACATCACACGCCGTCAGTTATTACTTATTACTTACACTCGCACTCAAAAAAGTTGAGGTAAAAGGTACAGTCACAAGTCACAAAGGCAAAAGCCAAAAGGGAAAAGCCAATCCAATTCAATCCAATCCGGTACTAACGACATGAGGTGTATTATTATGCATTATGCATGATGAAAAAGGTATCTCTCTGCTCTTCTCTTCCCTCAATTCTCTACCTATAAATTATTTGAGTGTTTTAGTGGACGGTGAATTTCTAATGTGTCCAGAATCCAGAGTCCAAAGTCCAGTGTTCAAGGCAGTGGAAAATGGACAAATAGACAAATCGACCGCAGGATCTCCGCATACACATTCTTCATTCTTTACAAGTATTTATCTACGTATACTGTATACTGTATACGGTACCGAAATTCTAGTGGTGGGTTGCTCAAATTCTTGTGAATTGAGAGTTGAGAGTTGAAAGTTGTGCACGTGAATGTGAATAAAGTCTGAAGGCCACAGCCAGTGGCAAGTTTAATATTCACTACTATTATTGTTAAAAGCAAAAAAACCATGTTCATGTCCAATGTCCAATGTCCAAGTCCGCATGACACAACGCACACCACATCACACATAATATTTTTATACGGGTATAAAATATAAAATGTGAGGTATGAACAATCTATGGACTATGGAATATGGACACTCGACACTCGACAGTGGACATGGGAAGAAAATTGCCTTGTTCATTTTCCATCGTTCATCATGGTCATCGTCATCCGCATCCGCATCGGCATCCACATCATTCTGATGTACTTGAATGCACATAACTTTAGTAGCTAGTAGCTAGCCATCCCACTTTCCATTCATCATTCATCATCCATCCACTCAAAAACCTACAGCGTTTTATATTTTATTATTATTAGTTGACCTTTCCCCTGTTGCTCAATGCCTTTTACACTTTTCTCCTCTTTTCATGGTTCGTGGAACATTTACCATTTAGCATTTACAATATGTTGAATATATTTATATCATGGATTCTTCATACTTCATACTTGATGCCTTACGCAAAATATTACGGTAATCAAGTAGCGAGTCTCGAGTTTCGATTCTAATGTAAATTGGAAGAAAAGCAAGTTTCTCATGTTTCATATTCAAAGTTTCATTTTTCGTTTGTCAAAGTAATTGACCAAAATGGAAATCCTGAATGTAGATTCTAGATTCGAAATACATACATACATACATACGTACATACAGACACCTTACACATTCCATATGATTCATTCGACATTCGACAGATGCGTCATCGACATAAGGAGAATGACAAATGATTATCATAATCACCAGCAATTAGAGTCACGAGAGAACAGACGTACTTAATAATAATAATAATAATAATAATAATTACTACCATTAATTTTGGGATAGAGAACCAAAGCGACAAACGCCAAACTACAAGGACGATGAGGAATGAGGAGCGAGGAGGAAAAGAATGACGGAAGAAAAACCGGAACAGGAACAGCAGACGCTCTATATTCAATATTCAATCTTTTTATGCACGTAGAACGTAGAATGTAGAATGTAAATGGAGAATGTAGACAAAATGAATCATTTTAACATTTGAACCCACCTACAACCTACAAACCTACATAAACAAATAAACAAGGCATTGATTGATTACGAATTACTTAATGATTATGACGGTGACGCTCTGTGTTCTGTGTTCTGTGCTCGGTGTTGTCAGTTGTCACGTTTGCCAGGATTGACGACTGACGATTGACGATATCACATCAATCGATGCATACTTATAAGAAACCCACAACCTACAACGTACACTGTACAGAATACACAACGCATTAGATTTAATATTAGTAATCAGGGCACACCAAATGCGGAATGCTGAAAAGAAAGCGGGAATTACGAGTACAAATCATGAGGAAATTCCCTTCCAATTATGAATTATGAATTACGAATTGTGGGTTGTGAATTGTGAACGTTATTCTCAAGCTAAATAAGAACAGTGAGCAGTGAACAGGTTTGGAGTCTAGAGTTTGGAATAGATTACAGTTATGAGTTTTGAATTATGAATATAGCTGGAGATGGAGAAAACTCAAAGCAGAGAATATAGAATACAAGAGCAAGAACAAGGACATTCCGGCTTGTTTTTATGAATATTGTGACTGCTTTCATCTCCCATCTCCTCCTCTTATAATTTATAATTTACGTAGGAGTTTAATAGTCATAAAATAGAAATGCAAAGTTTGGATTCTAGTTCTGCATCTGTCTTTGGTTTTGGTTCTAGTTCGTCATGAATGATTCGAATAATTCTAGAGAATCCCTCTTCTGAATTCTGAATCACCTGCTATCCTAATAGAAATCTACCTTTTTTATATACTTTTCCATTTCCCATTTCCCATCTTATATGCAACATGCAATGTACATTGTACATCATATTACAGATACATTATATCCTATAGTTTCAAATGTACTGTAATAATAAAATAATAAAGGGAACGCAATTGGATTTTTCACCTCTTTTCTATTATTATTCTGTACAACATTCATGTACATACAATGTATAATTTGTATATTTGATTCCTAGTATCTGCTATGCAGCATACAGTGTGCGATGCAGGTCAGAATCGTTATGATGATTATTATCATCATCATCATCATTTACACCAAACATCGCTTATCGTCTCCCGCGCACTACCGGATTTTCATATATTTGATCCTCTTCTGCATGTACATAATATAAAATGTTCCCTTTGTCCCATTTCCCATTATCATAATTTTCAGCACAGAAATTCACATCCTCTTCCTCCTACGTCTTGAGCCTTGAGTCGTGAGTTTTGAGCCTTGAGTCTTGAGACTCAAAACTCCCAAATAAATTCATATAAATAATCTGCCTACGTCTGGAGTCTAGAATCTAGAATCTATAGTATAGATAGGATGTACAGTACATATGACATATACAGTATACAATAAATTATCAGAGAAGAAAAGACGGCCTATGTATATGCAATGACGAAAATTTGCAACCGTATTTACAAACTACAAATTATAATTACGACTACGAATACGACTACATACGACACCATCTACGTTCCTTTGATGCTGCTTGAGTAAACTTCAATTTCCATTCCAGTTTTCAATGCTTTCTTTCTTAGCCGATTTACAATGTGCATATATTTACGACAGGAAACGACGTACATATAATGTATAATGTAAACCGTGCAGTGTACAATGTACAATGTACATATAGTCACCAATTCGTTTGCACTGGGTTCTAGGCTCTAGACTCTAGACGCTACTATCTAGTATCTTTGTCTGTACGTAGTCTTTGTCGATTCCAAATTCTGGATTCTCGATGCTAGCGGTTCCACCACTCTAAAAATCATTACACATTACACTTTTTGCGTTCCAACGATTTTCATCTCGCTACTCCATGCTGCATTTTCTATTCCTTTACGGTAAACGGTAAGGGATTCCGGGTTAAAAATGAGCAACGGCTTTGGTCTTTGGCCTTTTGAAGGACATTTTATTTTTCTGTTCACTGTGAATTATTTTTTCATGTACAAAATATAAAATTGATAATTCATAATAATGACAATTGAATGCTTTTAAAATGAATAAAGCCGGCAGTTAATGCTCAAATGTTTAATTCCTAATGTAATTTTGCCCGGGATCACCTTACTCTTTTTTTCTGTGTCATCCAAACAGGCATTGAACTGTGAACAGTGGAAATGTACATTGTACACTGTACAAAATCCAGGAGAAAATAGAAAGTACAACAGTATGCATATGCATATGCACACACAATCCAAAATCCACAATCCACAATACAGCCATCTATTACTCTTAAAAACATGTGTGAATTTGTACATTGTACATTGTACATGGAGACTCGAGACTCGTTCATTCCTTCGCTTCCTTGCTCACTCGCTCGCTCGCTCCCTCAAACAGTCATATCAATTATTGATTCCTCACACGAATATATGTACTTGGAATTCCAAAACTCTGCCGTTTTTTTCCTGCACGTCTCCTTCTCTTCCTCTCCTAGTTACTTTCTCCCTTCCTCTCTCGCTGTCTCTCTCCCATTCCAAATTTACCTGTACTATCCAACCAACCATTCAGCCAACGAACCAGCGAACAAACGAGCTAGCGAGACATGAGACTTGGCATGGCATGGCATGGAAACTCGAAATTCGAAACAGCGAGAAGATACAGAACAAGCATCATCGGGAAAAAATAGATGTAGTACATTGTACATTTCACACAGTCCACACTCCACACTCCACACATGCTATATGCCGTATGTATCTCTTATCTGAGAGAATTTCACTCTTGTATTGAAAGTGCTTTCAATACCAAATACAAAAGTGAGCAATGTCAATGTGTGCAGTGTGCATGTCTCTCTCCATTCTCCACTCTCCACTCTTCACACATTTTCCTACCTATTTCCACTGTCACTTGAGACTTGAGACTTGAGGCTTGAGCTATTTGAAGAAGGAAAAGAAAAAAAGAGGGAGAAAAGTACCACTAAAAGTAATCGCTAAAACTCTTCACTTCTATTTATTCCTGTCCATTTTTACACCTCTGTTTTAGTAATAATAATAACTATTATTATTACAACATTCTTCATTATTCTACTATTCTACTCTCTTTGATGCTTTACTGTCTTCACTCTTTACTCTTCAGTCAGTAAGTTATTGTTTCAGATGGAAAATGGCAAAACCGATCGTCAATTGACAATTGCCTATGACAGTTTATCATCAGATACCGTTTGCCATTTACCTTTTACTATTTACGACGACGATGCTACTACATACTAGAAACTAGATACTAGAAATACATGATGATGATAATAATAAAAATGATTATTCATTGGGCATTTGCATACCCAACCTTTTCCTATCTACAACCTACAATCTACACCTACTACTATATTTTCTCATCAATATTAGAATGTTTTGGGCATCGGCTTTCGGTTACAATGTACAATGTCCTTTTCCCTTTCCCTTTCTGTTTCCTGCAGTTTTGCAGTACTTAACTTTCTCTTTTACACCAGTCGATAGGAGATAGTCGATAGTCGACAGTCTACTGCTCCATGTTCCATTCTCCGTGCATCGTCAATTGTCAACTATCCGACCAAATAAATAAGCGAACCAGCGATCTATCCATCCAAACAAATCAATATGCCCAGAAAACGGAGAGAGCCATAGAGGAATGACATAGATAACTAGATACTAGATATCTAGATATACATAATGTACATTTACATTCACATTCAATTCAATAGAGTTTGGAGTTTGGAGCATGGAAAATGGAGAATGGAGAAAGGAATCCAATCTATAAAATAAAATATATATTATGGAAATATTCAATGGAGAATGAAGAAGACTCGATGCTCGAGACTTGAGACTTGAGAATTGAGACTAGACTCAAAATTTGAATTCGAAATACAAGAGAATTAGTCAACAGGAAAATCGGTAGTACAAAATACCAAATACAAAATACAAAACGTAGAATATGGAAGAATATTGCAGAATGTAGAATGTACAAGAAATGACAGAACGATGAAGAATTCTCGGAATAAAATAGCATATTAAAATGTACAATAGATACTTTACATTTTACATGTGTAAAGATGTAAATGTGTGTCGAATGCAGAATTTAGAATGCACAATAGGATAGAATGTAGAAAACTCAAATTTTAATGTAAGTAATTCACTATAAAATGTCAAAATCCTTTTGCCTGATGCACAAAATACAAAATTCATTTTACTACTACACACCATATTATGCATAAGCGTTTCTATAATTTCTATAATTTTATAATAATATTTCATCTATTATAACTTAACCATAGCATAACCATTTCTCCTTTCTCCTTTTATACCTTCTTGGAAGAAAAATCCTTTTCCATTTGTCATCTCACTCCCATTCCCCTTCTCTTTCTCCTTGTCGTTGTCATTCTCATTCCCCTTGTTTGGTGATTGGTGTCGACCACAGCACAGTTAGAGCTACGTTATACGTATACTTTGATATTTTTTGTATATTGTACATTGTACATTTTACATTTGACATGACGTGGTTCCTTTAGATTCATCTTGTTCCCAACTCTGTCTTCGTCTCAAATTGACTTGAGAACTTGAGAAGTTGAGACTCAAGAAGAGATGTCAGTCACTTTCCTTTTCTCCCGTCTCCTTCAATATACTGTATATTATACAGTTTATACTGTACATTGTAAATAGAAACTAGAAAATAGGTGACAGTGCAAATTACAAATTACAAACTACAAACTACAAGCTACGCTTGAAACACCGTACACTCTATATTCTATATTCTATACTTCACAATATACTGTGACCGTCTACTGTCTACCTATGTAAAAGGACTTGTATTGTACATTGTACAAATCATTCTAATCAGAAAACGACAATGACAATGTCAATGGCGTGTAGAATGTGCAACGTAAAATTTAACACAAAACTCTAAACTCTAAACTCTAAACTACATCTATTACATTACATAATATTATACCTTGCATTTACTTTATTCTTCTTATGCTTCCGACTCAAACAAAATGGAGGGTAAAAAGTAATGGAAACATTTGCAATAATGCAATAATTCATACGCACTACCGTGACCAAAACCAAAACCTCATTTTTCCGGTATTACATTGCCATTTTCATACAGACTACAGACTACAGACGATCGGATATACGAAATGGGGTGTGCACTGGTATGGTTTAGTAATATGGTGTGTAATTACAGTAGTATTTTGTGGTAGTAAATTAGGAATGGTGCTTAACATTTCATAAATATGCACATCAATGTTATGAATACTGCAATCAGTAGTCAGTAGTCAGTAATCACCATTTCACCATTCCAATTCAAACGACTAGAAACTGTATACTGAATACTGGGTTTTGGTATTCAAAGAGAAAATAGTAATGCTAATAATGATAGTAATATCCATAATAGATAATAGAGTGGGGTACAGTCCTCATTTGTACACCGTACACCATACACCATATACAGGATGACGAAGGAGGAAGAGAAAGCCCCAAGAGAAAGTGAAAGCGAAAGTGAGTGAGAAAGGAAACGTAGAGTAGGGAATGATTATGATTACATGTCATATAAATGTACAGTGTACAATGTACAATGTACAATATACGTAGAATGAAAGGTGCACGTATTTAGTGTTCATAATATCCCATCTCAACAGCACTACGTTCAAAGGATGAGAATCAGAACCTCCAAGTCCAAATACAAATCCAAATCCAACTTGAATCCGAATCCGAATTCGCATCCGAACCCCAATTCAAATTCAAACCAGAACCACAACCATAACAGAGCCAGAGTAGAGTAAAGTAAAGTAAAGTAGAGTCAGCACCAAAAGGACGGAAGGAAAGGATTGAAAGCCGGAGCAGAACAAGTAGAGGTAGAGAGAAAGAGAGAGCGAGAAGAGAAAGTGGCAGTGAAATAGAATAGAGGAAAAAAAATCAATACGAGGGAATGATGAGGAAGTTCTCTGGTTGAAGCTCAAGCTCAAGAAAGGCAACTCAACTCGACTGATGCACTGCATCTGTCCGTCTACATTCTCCATTCTACATACCTCTCTCTACTATTTAGTACTGTAGACTGTAGATAGAAAAACTCGTCCTCGTCCTCGTTCTGGTTCTGCTTTTCGTTCTCTTTCTCATTTTCCCTTTTACTTTTACTTTTCCTTCTCGTTGTCGTTCTCATTCGACTACGTCACGTTGAACCCGACCAGGGGCTCGGTGCTCAGTTGTTTCTCCTTCTCACTGTGCACCGTCTACTCTGCTGTGCTGTCAGACTCTAGACTCTGAATTCTAGATTCTAGACTCTAGTTTTCCTATTTGCTGCTCGTTACTCCTTGTCGCGCACACATGAAACATTTACCTTTGTAGTTCTGTGGGTGATCACAGCTCTAGTGTATATTCTATATTCTATACTGTTGGCTGTTCGGTGTTCGGTTCAGGTCGTAGGTACAAGGTACAAGGTACAACTCCCGCTATTACATTAGATTATATATTATATTATATTGCCTCCACTACTCTTATTTTCATGCTCATTCTATTTCTCATTCTCTTCCTCGTCATCGTCATCATATCCAGTTCTTTTCAACTCTCTCCATTGCACACTACACACTACACACTCCATACAGCCCACAACATACGACATGTAGAATGTAATATATTATATGCATATGTATGACAAAACATGCCGGATCCTTCCGCTTTTCCCTCCACCTGCCGCCACTATTCCCCATACACACAGACCAGACCAGAGACAATACAATAGACCATGTACAATGGACCTTTTATACCACATACAACACTTTATTTATGTATCCAACTGAACTGCCAACTGAACTGCCATCAAAATCAACTAGTCCTATTTCTAGTTCTAGTCCACTTTCTTCGACCGTAACCAACCGACATGGTTTTTTTCCTAGGAGCTGCACTGTAGTTTGTAGATGTGCAATGTACATGGATGTACCCTATCTTAAAAACATGTTATCGTGCTCAACATAATCGTTTTTAGATGGACAAGCTATATACTATATTATCACACTTGTATTTTATTCTACAGCCACAGCACAGTACAGCACAGCTCGCTCGCCAACTGCCAACCTTTCGACCATACACCGTCAATTGTCAACCGTCAAGCGTCAACTCCACTCAACTTTCAAGACACTCAAAGTTTTCCCATTTCTCCCTGGACTATAGTACTTTTCTTTCTCTATAATAATAATACTAATAATAATAATAGTAGTAGTACAGTGCACAGACCGGAGATGGGAGACCTTAGATTTTCCTTTCATTTTTCAAGTCACAATCAAAGAGAAATTCTAGGAATACTTTGAATTGGATGGGATTGAATTGGATTCTAGATTCTAGATCTTTGAAAGAAAAAGAATGTCATACATATACATCATAGACCAAACCAAACCAAACGACAGTTGACAATGACAATGGAGGATAACTTGAACGGAAAATCCTGCGGAATGACTAATGGATAATGGATGTCTCAGATAATAATAATAATAATATGAGATGTGCGATATTGAATCTCCGGTTCAGCCACCCAAAAGAAAAGTCAACCAAAGGGAAAGACAAAGACAATGGCCACCACAAAAAGAGGAAAAAGGTACAGAGTACAGAGGACAAAGTACAGACTCGCCTTTCCAACTTCCGACTTTCACAATCTTGAATCTCTATACTCTATCTGTATACCCCTTTCACTATCAACCATCAACCATCAACATCAATACCAACAGGACGATCAATACACACTTGACATCACTCAAAAATTTTGAAAAACTCCAGATTCCAGATTCTAGATTCTAGATTCCAGACTGAAGAACGGAGACCGGAGACTCCATCCTTAAGTGAACCCCTACTGCCTACTGCCTACTACCTACTGCATAGAACAAAAAAGACAGGAGATGGAAATGATGCTCATGATTATTATTACGATAGTTCGTCGTGCTTATCCTTTCATCTTGACTTCCGTTCTTTATCATCCCTTTCTCTTTACGTTTTACATACATGTCTTTTCATGTTGAATGTTGAAAGACGGATAGTTGAGCCATAAAAATCCTACTACGATGTTATGAATTTGCCTAAATACTAAATTCTTCACCAACCAACTCACAAGTCAGCCCCTCGTCTATGCAAAATATTTAGGGTTTTTTATCCTCCTCCATCATCCAGCCTCTATAGTCTCTAGTCAACATCCAACATCAGGAGTCAAGAGTCAAGATCAATGTAAATATGACAAAATAGCATTCATAATTCAAAATTCAAAACCACAACGGTAAAGAATGAATAAATATTATGTACTATTTACAATACATTATATTATTTAAGATTTATGTAAGCTTGTGGATTGTGGATAAAAAACGGGATTATTTTCCTTATGAATATACAAAGTTGTCCTATTTCCTTTCTCGTGGATGGGAAAGGAGAAGGAGCTCATCCTATTTTTTTCCATCCCTCATTTATCATTGATGATGATGTCTTTGGATTTGGATTTGTAAGAATTCAGTTTTGGATCCGGTCAGATGATGATGATTTGATAAAAAAAAAGTTTATCCTTTCTCCATCTAACAGATACTTTTCATCGAATTTGGATCTAGATTTGGATTTGGATTTGGGAATTTGAAACTTGTACTTTGTACTTGCCAGTGGATTTCATTTTCCTTGCCAAACCCTCGAGACTCGAGATTCAAGACTGGAGACTCAGATTCGAGACGTTAGTTTTCATGCTCAATCGCTCCTGTCTCAAAGTTCACGAATCTACTTGATCATCATATTCATCCTGATCATTATCAGTCCATCACAATCTTTCATGAAACTGGGAAACTGGAAATTGGAGAAGAATCCTGAGAAGCTTCCAACTTTCATGAGCAAAACTGTTAAATGAATCTTTTCACTAGCCATTTTAACTACTGAAAATTGAAAGCATGTTCAAGTTTGAGACTATAGTGATAAAAAAGTCTAGAACACTGAAGAAAGGAAAATAATTTATAATTTAGTTTGTGATTTTTGAAGATTCCTTTAATTTTTGTGGTGAAGTAGACTTGAGACTTGAGTCTCGAGTCTTCATTATTCAACCAACCATTAAAATGCAGGATTTAAGAGAATAATGGGCATTGAGCGCAGTGAACAATGAACTTCATTGCACTATTTCTAATATGAAAATTTATTACAGATTATTTCCTCATTTTTTGTTCTTCTTGTTTTTTTTTGCATACACAACGGACTTGAAAACTGAAAAATGGAAACACGTGCATCCAAAATCCATGATCAAACCAATTCTTAGCTAGAAACTAGAGATTAATAAAATCAGTAATAAAATCCTAGTTAACTGCACCATGCACAATGCACCACGTTTCATAAGAACAACAACAGAGATACTTGTTACTTGCTATTCAATTGGAAATAGTAATAGTTCTAGTTCTAGTCCAAGTTTTAGCTCTTTCCCACGCGCCCATCGTAATATTAATCGTAAATTTACAATAAATCTCCAATCTCCAATCTCGAATCTGCACATCTCGCTATTTCTATTTTCTCGACTTTCTCCTCCAGAGCCCAATACCAAATATTCAATACCCAATACTCAATACAATACAGCCAATAAACAATGGAGCATGTATAATAAAAAAAATCTATTAAATTTCATTTAAGGGTAAAAACAATGAAATTGAGGAAGAAACCATTTGAAAAAACAGAGCAAGGCAGAGCATCCGGGGTCCGGGACCATTTGTTTCCTCTTCCCAATTTCCCTTCCTTCTCTTTATTTTTTCTCAATTTCTTCTCCATCTTCAGCCTTACTCCTCCATTTTTACTGCAGTGAATAAACATTGAACACTCGACACTCGAAACTCGACATACATACAAAGTTGACTTCTTTGTTCGCCAGAACCAATCCAGTCCAGTCCAGGCCAGTCAGACGCTTCTCCGTTTCTACAAAAAAAAGTAACTGGAGGACTAAAGCTGAATCTGAAGCGGAGGCTGAGCCTGAGTTAAGTTAAGTGGAGTTGAGCTGAGCTGAGCTGAATTGAGTTGATTCAGCCGTAAAACAATAGAAGGACAAGGAGACGAAGAATTACGAGCGGGAAGGAACATATAAACTCGCTCTTTCTTTGATCGTCTAAAATCTAAAATGTAAAGTCTCAAGTCTCAAGGAATAGAGTTCAAAATCCGAATAGGAAATCCTGGATCCAGGATTTTCCATTTTCCATTTTCCATCCACACTAAAATTTATCCTGTATCTTATACGACCTACAAGACACAGGGTACAAGATACAAGATACAAAATACAAAGTACAAGACAGATAAGAGAGGATATCTGTAATCCTCATACAAATTCATACTCGTGGTAGATTGTAGGTTGTAGCTTATAACATATGTGACCTGTACCCTGTACCGCTTTCTGTATTGTCACAACTTACAACGTACAAACGACAAACTACAAACAAGTGGCACATGCACTCGGCACTGGCGCACGGTGAACTATGCTATATATGCTATATTTTACAACTTGGAGTGAAAGCTGAAAGTTGGGAGATGGAAGACGAGATGACATAATAAAATGTATTAAATATACCATGAAACATAATGTAGAATCTAGAGTATAGAAAATTGGACAGTATGGAGTATGGAATATAACACGTATTTTATGTTTTATGTATTATGTGGTACAAAATGGCTGGATGTTTTATGGTTTTGTTGATGGAAAACTGAATTGCCAAAAACAAGATACAAGATACAAGGCATAAAATCCTTATACTCATATTCATCTTGAATCTTGAACCTTGATCATCCTCCTGATACTCACATTAATGAAATAGACAACAGACAATAGACAATAGAAAATAGCCAGACGGTACACAATACATTATACACCTCTTGCTCTGGATTTCCCTTAAGGACTTTCTCCGTCTAATAACTTGAGTTAACCGAATTCAAAGTCAACTACAAATACAACCACAACCACAGCCAGAACTAGAGCCAGAGCTAGAGCCAGAGCCGAGCAATATTCACATTCATATGCAAAAGGTTTTGGTTTGGTTTTGCTGGGAACGAGTCCAATTTGGAGCAGATTAGAAATCTAATTGTATAGTCATCATAAATCGTATAATCACCCCTGTCTGAAACAGCCAAGCCAAACCAAAACCAAAACCAAGTCAATTCAAACAGAGCCAAAGTAAGGAGGAATCTAAGCATATTTTTTAGACTATAGTCTACAATATTCCATAGACGATAGACGACCATCTAAGATCTAAGATTTAACAAGGATATAACAAAATTACATGAATTTCTACATTCTACATATAATCCATATCCATATCCATGTACAATGACAATATGTCTTTGAGACTCGACTCTGAGAGACGACCAAAGAAGAAGAAGAAGTAGAAGAGAAAGACAAAGAGAATGATAAGGACAAAGCAAATACATTTCACACACTGTTGACTGTTGACTTTTCCACCCAGTTTCCAGCTATCCCAATCCCCATTACCATGTTCATTTCCATCTCCATCTCCATCCACAGTTTCAATCCACATGTCCCATTGCCCTACAATGTACTCCATACTCCATACTCAAACAACTTAAACTCCCAACTCAGTGTCACTCTCATACTCCACACTCTACTTCCACTTTCCACTCTTCCGGCGCTGGTGAAGAAAGAAAGAAAGAAAGAAAACAAACCACAAGAAAAAACCTTGGGTATAAATTTTACTGTCCGAAACGGAAACGAGGACCACAGGACATAAAATGCGGCCGTTCCAAATTCCATTCCTGGCTTGTTGATACTTGATACGTATAAAAAAATAAAATGTAAAATGTATAGAGTGTAGAATGTAGAATGTAGAGTGTAGATATACTGCGGGAATTTTTTGCAATACGTTTTTGCTTTCACTTTACTTTCTCCTTTGCTTTTAGAGAAAGATGAATGCTTTCCGAACCTCTTACATTCTCTCGAGACTGTTGACATTTGACTTAACAAAATTTGTAGATAGTTTTGAACATTGAGCATAGAGCATTCCGCATTGAGCACGGATGACAGAGTTTTGAACATTGAGCATTTTGAGTATTGAGAATTGAGAATGTATTTTGTACAGATTTCTAATAGATTTAAACTCTTTCCTTGCATTTCATGTTTATGTACTTAATCGTTCACGTTCAACAATTCACAACCAATTGATCCCAGTCGATATAATAATCAACTATTTTAATTCTATCATGTAGAATGTACAACTAAAAGATGAAGAATGAAGAGAGCTCAAAGCTCAAAGCTCAAAGGTACAGCCAGAAAAGGACAAGAGAATTTTAGAATCTTATGCTCATTATTTTTGCGGCAATAACCAAAAATAAGGGAAATGGGAAAAATACAAATACAAAACCTGCCACATATAAATACAAATACATTCAGAACTAGTAGCTAGTACTTTGTAGCAGTTGTTCCTTGATAAATCCTGCATCTGCATCTAAATCTACAGAGAACACTAAACTCTACATTTCTACATTTCTACACTCAACACTAAATGGTTCTTTCTTCCACTTGTTTATTAAGGTTATTTCCACAGTTGCACAAATACAAATACAATGTACAATATCATGCATATTGCAATTCAAAGTAGTTCGTCACTCTCCTTCTTCGTCCTCATCGTCTCCGGGCGAATGAATATCAAGCGTCTAGAATCTAGAATCTAGAATCTAGAACCTAGTACGTCCAGGGTTGTACATTTTACATGCATAATAATGGTATTTCATGTAATTTTATTACAATCCATTCATCTACACTCTAAGATCTAGAATCAAGAATCTACACTCGACATCTATAAACATGTACAACCTCCACATTTCTCTCTTACCATATGTTACACTCTCATAAATGTAAATCCTACAACTGTTTGTAGACCCTGGAACATGGAACATGAAACATGAAGATAACATGTCCCGCAATCCTCCATTTCCATCCGCGTGGACCATAAATTCATTCCAGAATATGAAATGAAATGAAATGCAATGTGTCCCAAATCCAACAAAATGCAGTCCAGTATCCAGTACAGTGCATATCATGTAAAATAATGAGGAAAAGTGGAGTGGACTAATAAATGAACATGAACACTCCAATCCAATTCAATCCCATCGTTTCTCCTTTCTTGTTTTTTATGTTCATTTTCCTTTTGACTCTACATTTTTCTCATGCATAACTCATTACTCATAATGTGTACAATGTACAATGTACAACAGGCTGAAATAATGAGTAAGGCGTGCGGAGTTTTGCAAGTGTAGTGTAAAATCATCAATTTTATAGATAAAACAAGACTCAAGACTCAAGACGGTTTCCTAAAGAACCTCGTAAAATAATAATAAAGTTACACGGTTTTTATTCTCTGTCTCTCCTTTCTTATTTCAAATTTCAATCCTCTGTATGCTGGATCTTTTTTTCCCTCATCATATTCCATTCCGTTTTCAGCTTTCAGTTCATTTCATTTCATGTGGTTTGTTTATTTATGCCAATAATAATAATTGTACTTGTTCCGTTTCAGTTTTATTCAAGTTTGAAGGGAATGAGGTAAACGGAACGGAAATGGAGAAGCGAGTGTAAAGTAGGAATATTGAATATTGAGTATTGAGTATGAATCGCCATCCACATCGACATCTGTATTCATAGCCGCATCCTCAAATCGTCCAAAAGTTCACAGGTCAGGCTCACACATCACACCAAATACAAAGTACAGAACAGACTTTGGATTTTTATAGCTTAAATATTAGTTTTTTCTTTTTACTACACTCTACACTACATAAAGCACAGACTACAGACTACATGAAGTTTATCCGTCTCTTTTTTTTTTTTTAAAAAACGACGCTCCTTAAAATCCCAAATGAATACATGTACAAAGTATCCTACAACTTTCAACTTTTAACTATGTGGAACCACAAGAACCAGAACCAGAGCCAGAACCACAAGTAGACCAAAAGAATCAAAAACTCTATACAAATACCCATACAAATCCTCTCCCTCATAATAACATAAAAATAGACGGAGAAAAATATTAAATAAAAATTGGAGCATCGGGAATATCCCAAAGACTTAAATCCCAAAGAGACTCAGACTCATATTCAGACTCAGACAGAGAGAAATACCATAGAAAGAAAGAAGGTTCTATTCACTTATTCACTTCATGAAGAGAGAAGAGTACACAAAAAAAATGGAAAGAAAATCAAAAAAATAAATATGGCTTCGCTGCTAAATGGTAAATGGTAAATACCAAAAGCCCTCAACTTTCTCCAAACTACCATTGCAACTACACAAAAACATCTATGTCATTACACATACTTCTCTTGGGTTTGGACTTGGAGTAAATTGAACAGAATTGAATTGGATTGAATTCAACTGATATGAAATGAACTGCAGAGGATTGAATACCTCAAGCATTTTTACAGTCACGGCCGTGGCTGTTCAAACCGCTTTTGGCATTTGGCATTGGGAATTCGCCATTCGCTTGTATCACCAAGTTACCCAAGAATCCAAAAAGATGAAAAAGATGGAAGATGGAAAATGGAAAGCACAAAAAAAGAAGAAAACAAGTCATGGACACAGCATCATTAAAAGTCCATTTTCATTTCCATTTAGTCCAAAAAAACACAGACTAAAGAAGATAGGTACACACCGGAGAAACCCCAAACCAAGAGCAGAGCACAACACAACTCAAAACCCACAAGCCAAGATCTAACATCCAAATTATACTAGACAAAATCCTCCAACCTCCAACCTACTACAAACTACAAACACTGTTCATTGGCGGTTGGCGGTGAGTACAAACTACAGACAAATCTTTCATCGTCCACAGTACAGAAGAGAACCGTCGGAGCAATCTGAATCCAAATCCGAATCCGCATCCAAAAATGTAGCTTCAAAGAGATGAAATCCAATTTTCAAAAAAGGAAGACGGAGACCACGTAAAAAAATCTGCACAAAGTATTAACGATAAACGCATTACTTTCTCCCCGCTCTCCCTCTCTCTCAAAATACAGTGTACAGTGTAAAGTGTACAGTGCGCCTATACACTACATATTATACTATACACAAAATAAAAAGTAACAGAGGATAAACATGGAGTACAAGGAAGAAGGATGCACAGAACATGGAGCACTGAGCAGTGTATGGAGTATGGAGTATGGAGCAGATGCAATATGTACGTGAGGGAAAGCAAGGGAAGAAGCTTTCTTTTCATTCTCTCTGTCTGTTTCAAAGTAGCGGACATGAATCTAAATGAGAGAAGATGGAAATTAATTAGCATGTGTTTGCCACATGTTGTCCTTGAGCTAGTTTCTTTCCTAGTGAAAACTTTCTCAGCATCCACTATCCAGCATCTCCAGCATATGCAATTACCATTGCAATCCACTACACTATACTGAATAAACCTCTCCACTCCGTACTCCATACTCTGTGCACTCTGCACTGCATTGTAAAGTCTCTGTCTGTAGTATCTTCTACCTTCTATGATAGTATGTAGTAGAATTAGAATCAGACCAAAGATGAAGATGGCCAGACCAGACCTGGTCGACCAGAGCAAACCATGGAGTGGATGTTGAATGTGTACATATTTTCCATTTTATAAATGCATACACAGTACACACTGATGGACATTTTACTTTCACTTCCTCGCCATTGAAATTCATGTACAAAATGAAACGCAGATAGACTACTCACTTTGGAATAGAAAATACAAAATAGAGAAAATACAGCCGCTGGACTATTTTTAATCCTCTTTAGCTCTCCGTCTCTAAATGTGTCATTTCTGGTCCTCAGTTTCGCAGTTTCTGTCGCAGTCCCCATCTCCATCAACAGCTTTCCTCCTTCGGTTTCTGTTGCTGTTTCCAATCTCCACTTCCACTTGTCTTTACTACACAGTACCCAGTGAGCAGTCCGTAGTCCAGAGTCTACAGTCTGTGGTGGATCGTGATACAATTATAAGACTGACATGGTAAATTGAGACAACAATTTGCAGTCCTTGTCACTTGTTTTTCGTGATGATGATGATAATAATAATAATAATAATAATGCTAACAATACCTATCGTATTTCTCTGTCTCTGTCTCAAGTCTCAAGACTCAAGCGTACAAGTAAAATAGATACAGGATACATAATACGGATGAATGGAACACGGAGCATGGAACTTGGAACTTGCCCTCAAAATATTATAAAACCTTCCTAGTGGAATTTTAATTGTCGACTAACGATAAGACCAGAAGCAATGTGTTTAAAATCTAGATTCTAGGTTCTAAATTCTAAACCTCTCTATTAGTGCAGTATAAGGAGAAAAGACAAGAGAAAGGGCAAACGACTAACAACTAACAACTGGAAGCTGCTGGAAAACTAGTAAACTGAAAAGGTACGTGTAGACGAGAAAAGCAAATTCAAACTCTTTATATGCACAATATATAGAATCTAGATTCATATCAACTTGATGGTTCGCGCTCTATGCTGCATTTTATTTATCCTTTACATTTTACATGCTCCAGTTTTTACAAAATATGTACAGTGTACAGTGAAAAAGATACATAGTTCATTATAAAATATAAAGTATAAAGTATAGCGTACAAGGAATAACCCATGTATAAAGAAAGAAAGGACATTTCCACTTTCCACATAATGAAATTCACAGTCTAATTCTACTCATTAGTTTTACACTGTTGGTCTAATGGGATTTTAATTAAGTGGAAGGACGACCGTTTAAATTCTAATTTCCACTTCCAATTCCAATTCTGAATCCTTTTCACTGCACCTTGTACCTTACAGTTCCTTCACACGTTCACCATCTTGAATCTTGACTATCCACTTTCCACTTTTTTTCTTGGTTCACACCCAAATGTTCAACCCTTTTCCACTTGTAAAATAAATGGTGTACAACGTGCAACGTGCAATTTAGCAAGTACAAAGGATGAAAAAAATCCAACATCTTCCCATTTGTTCTTCTAGGTATTTCCACGAGTCAGAAGTAGTCAAAAGTCGTAGGAAAGAGGAAGCATGGAGTGTGGAGTATGGGGTTATCATTAGTGATTTGAAAAATACCCAATGTTCCTGAATCCTGGATCCTGCAATGAATGCCTCGTCAACTCGTGGATCCAACGTCCAAATGATACTTTGATTTGAAAAAATGGGAGGGAAAAATACGAAGAGCACATCCGTCTCACTTCTCACTCACCCAGGAAAAGTACAACAGTCAACGGTCATCATCATCATCATTATCATTATCATCGCTATCATTAGGTGCACAATGCACAAGCTGAGACAAGTCACTTTTCTCCAGACTCACAAAATCACAACTCACAACTCAGGGAAACAGAAACAGTGAGAGTGAGAGTAGCGAAATGAGTAGAAAAACACTTGAAATCAAATTCCAATTGAGTGAAAGAAGGACGGACGAACGAAGAAATATAAACGGCAAGAGAAAGAGAAGGGGAAATCAAAGGCAAGAGTCAACATAGAACATAGAGTGTAGAGTAGGCGCAGCCCACAGGAACAGGACAAAGAAAAGGAACAAGTAGCTTTTCCGTTTGCCGTTTGTTTCACCGCTTCACCATTTCATTCTAGTATTCTAGTGAGAGTGTAATGGCCAAAAATTGGATTCTCTCTCATCTCTTTCACTTACTAAAACTCATTCGCTGTTTTCACTTGCTTTCACTTGTTCCCTACATTCCATTCCACAGTTGTAGATTCTAGATTCTAGATTGTAGATACATTTGTATGTATTGTATCATGTTGTATTGTGTATTTATCCGGAATTCCGTAGAGACGGAAGACAGCCAACAGAGAGAGAGAGAGACAGAGTTCCCTGGGATATTTTATATTTTATGCACACTCAACCTCTTCTTTCATCTTTCATCTTTTCCTCTCAACTGTAAACTGTGAACGGTGAACTGCTCAAAGACACAAAGAACAACAGAAAAGGAGCAAGTAACAAGTGTACACGAAAATGTATCTAATATCTCGAATCTAGAATCTACAATAAAATGGAGAGTCAAGAGTGGAGAAAATATAAGATATGAAATGCACAATATGTACAATGTACACAGTATAAAATATAAGAGGAATGTCCTATTTCCTTCATTTCTTATTTGCCGTTTCTTATATACCGGATTACATAAAATATACACGATACACAATAAACATTCATAGAACGGTGCATGTTGGATGTTGGTGAATGGTGAATTTTGAAATGTCAACTTTGTGAATTTCTTCTTCCCCCTCTTGCACAAAAACACAAGACAAGACAAGACAAATATATGCATAAAGACTAAAGACGCTCACTCACTTTCTTCCATTCCTTTGGAGTTTGGAGACTGGAGAATCACTCACAAAATTTCACCAGTTTTGAGTTTTGACAAACATCGCTCTTTTCATGTTCCTTTGAGCTGAGAGCTGAGTATTTTATACTTTATACTTTATACAGTCACTGTTTTTCTCCACAACAAACTGTAGTGTAAATGTCCTTTGTCTCTGTTCCTTTTTCTCGTTCTATTTCCCTCTCCCTTTCCTTTGTCTATTTTAAGAAGGGGAAAGTAAAGAAAGATGAATCCTTTATTTTCGAAGCAGTTCAGTCTCCAATATCAAAGACTTAATTTTTTTAAATACTTATTTTGATTTTGATTTTGAATTTCATTCTCAATTTTCAAGTTTCAAGGCTCACGGCTCAAGTCTCATTCATCCTCAGTCAACATTCGACATTGAGCTCGGCGATTCTGGATTCTAGATTCTTCTTGTTCTTATTCTCCTCCTTTCTTGTGATTGTTCCTGTTGTTTTGTACTCCTTTGATTATTTAATTTCCTAATTGCTCTTTTTATCCTTCCATTACATTTTCTCAGTACCTAGTATCTAGAATCTCTTTATCTTGTGTCTCGTGTCTAATGTATAGTGTATAGTATCTAGTGTCGAGTGCCTATTGTATCAAGTATCAAATATCAAAAAGTGTAGATTGTAGATCCATCCATTCATTCTCAATTCTCAGCCAAAAGTAAAGTACAAACTATACCTTGTCATTTGTCATCAACTTAGTCTACTCCATTCTTCACAGAAGACTTATAAATGATAGGTACAACTGTACAACTGTAGGACGAGAGAAATAGAACGGGAAACAAATTGAGGAGAAGAAAGAGTTAGTTGAGTAAACGACTCGGATGATATCTTATTCTACGTAATAATATGGTTAATGACGTCTTTCCTCCCAGGCTCAGACACTCACGAGTCACAAGTCAGACATCATACATACACGAGACGTGAGAACATGAGAACTGAGAACATGAGACAGTTGGATTCACCATTCTCCATGCTCGATTACATATCATACTTGTTTCCTAGAAAACAAACTGGAAACCGCCTAATGAGACACGCACCCATTCACCAAACACCAAACACCGAAGGCCAAAGACCAACGACCAAAGACCGACAAATCCTCACTAAACACTAAACACTAAACAGATTGGAATCAGAATCCGAATCTTGATCTCAATTCCACTGATTCCACAGCCGTAGTTTAAATGTCAGTTGTCAGTTCTAGTGGACAAACTAGATACTAGATGTAGATAGTTGATTAGATTTACTTTTCCACAATTTGGGAATTTAGACTGGAGACTCTAGACTGGAGATCGAGACAAACAGGCAGACACTAGACATTAAAGTCTAGAAACTCGTCTGACTTGTGAGTCTCAGGATTGTTTCCAATTTGTAATTTGTAATTTAATATAAAATTCCCCATAACATACTTTACCATTTGTGTCACTCGTACTTTTCAATTCCATACCTTTTCGCAACAAATTATCACTCACAAGCTAAACATTATCCATTCACCACTTTACATTCTTCCCCTTGGCGAGTGCAATTGCGAGTCAAGTGTCGAATGTCGAATGTCGAGGTGTGTAAAACTAAAACTAGTAGATATTTGATTTGATTTGTAATTTGTAATGCTCCGTTTGATCCTGGATACTGAATACTGAATACTGCATACGGATTACTAGTTACTAAACATCAAAGTTTCAACATGACACATGATTTTTACTCGGTAAGAATTCAATCGTAAATCCTAATTCCTAATTCCTTCATGTGGAAAGTGGAATCAAAAATGAAAATAAAACACATAAAATAAATTCTGATGGTCTGGTCTGTTTTCCGACTGTGAGGGACGAGTGAAGATGCATATGCAATATGTATGCACTTTTTAATTTATTTTACTCCAATCATTGTATTTACTCTTCATTTTCAATGCAAACTATTTCCTCATCTAGAATCTAGAATCTAGACAAACTAGCGGAACATTGTAAGAAGCAAATGGCGTTGAACTGGAACTCATAGAAACGAGAAACGGAAAGTGGGTTGCATGAACAAGAGCGATAAAAGGAGTCAAAGTGGATGTTTGTGGGTGTATAAAGTACAAAAACCAGTCTATTTATACACTGCATGTGGATTTTGGATCAATAAATATGTAGTAGAAATACAAGATGATTGTTTGAAGGACTTTGATTATTGATTTCAGATTTGAAAGCGGATTTTACATACATTTTTTTCTTGTTGATTGATCATGGATCATGGATCATGAAAAATATTTACAAACTTTGCAAAACAAAAATTAATTTACTCATAAAAATAATTGGAAAATCCATTTCAACTCCAAAAAAGCATTCAAATGCAGAAAATCCGAGAAACCAGAAACCAAAAATTTCAAGTCTAAAGAAATAATTTCTTTCTCTCTTTGACGTTTGACGGTTGATGGTAACTCTTACACAAAAACTGTCACTACCACAAGCACAACCCGTGGACCGTGGACCGTGTACAACTAAATACTACAAACTAATTACTCACTTGTGATTTGTGATTACAGTGACATTTGGTATTTGGCATTTGACCTTTGCTTCAATTTTCAACTCACTTTGACTTGATATTTGATACTTGCTATTTGGTTTGGTTTTTGGTGCTTAATATGAAAAGAAATTTTGAATTTGATATTTGATGCATGTCACCCAGTTAATTATTAATTACAAATTAATAGTGTAAATAAAGTATGCATCTAGTGATGAGTTGATGAGTTCACTGGAACTTTGATTAGGATTTATGATTCAAAATTAAAAATTTTACTTACCCCGTCCAGTGAACGGAAAAGAAGGATATGTTTGACGGCTTCAGCAAGTCGGGATCGCTGAACGTCTGATTTTGGATGAACCACCTAGAAAAATACAAGAAAACCATTTACAATTTACAGTGTACATGAAACCAAGTGAAATCATTTGACTTTGCTATCATAAAAATCGTAATGTCTTAATTAAAAAGTTGATACAAGTTTTAGCTTCAATTCCATAATATAATATAATATTTTCTACCTACATTATAAATTCTGCATAACATTTTACGTTTTAGACTACTCATTTCCTCAATATATCAGTAATATCAGTAAAAGCAACCCAAAATTTATTTACATTCAGCATTTTATCTACATTTTATTTCACTGTATTAAATCCAACGGAAAATAGAAAGAAACATATACTTATTACTTAATATTATTTACTTTTCACCACACTTCAAGTTTCATTTAAGCAACACAAAATACAACGCCATAAAAATAAAAATAAAACTTTATCAATTAATTTAAAAGTTTAAAGTAAATAGATAAAGTGAGTAAAAGGAAAATTGTGTTTTTCTGTATTGTCAATTGTCAACTCAACTAAAGTCTAAAGTCTAAAGTAATTGACTAAACTAAGGATACGTTGAACATTGAAATTGATTTTAATCTAATAATTATCGAGATTCGAGATTCGAAATTCCGTACAAATAAACCGAATACGCATGTACAGAGTACGTATTAAATATATGTTGTGTGTGTATTGTGTATGAATAAAACAAAATAAAAAAGCTGTACATTTCACATTTCAATTTTCAATTCCAAGAATAAAAAATAAAGTATTGAAAAAAGAGGGGGAAAAAAGTTGGCATGTTTGTTTTTTTTATCTGCTTGTATCTTGTACCTTGCTTGTAATTTTCCCATGTAATATTTACTCATAGCTCAGAGGCTACTTTCCTAACTACTTACACTAACTCTATATAAGCCCTTGCTCCTTATTTGAACCTTATTACGGCCAAACAACCCAACAGCCGAACACTGAACTACCGGTACTGCAACAACTTGCAACTTTGTTCAAATAAAAATCAAAAACATGCATAATACACGTAGGCTGTATACTGTATACAGTAAATGGAAGAAGATAGACAAAATATAAAAAAAATAGAACATGGAACTTTTGGAAAAGGTAGAGAGTAAGACGTTAGTTGTAAGTTGTAAGATGTAACAGAGAGCAGAGTGCTAATAGAAGACTGGGCAAAAAAAGTTTGATATCCATCTAAAGCTTTTGAAGACTTTCTCTCTCTCTTTCTCCCTCTGTGTCTGTCTCGCTCTGGTTTCTTTCATCTCTTCTTTCTAGCATTTTCTCTCTCTTTTTAGCACATACATTTAGAAACTAGCATCCAGCATCCACAGAATCCACAGATTCTAGAATCTAGAGAGAAGTTTTAAAGTGAACTTCATTTCTCTTGCACCATGCTCCGTCTTCATCTTCAACTTTATCTCCCATGTGACTAATTAATTAATTAATTTTCATCCACAATTTTCAGGATTCGTTTAAAAATGTGGTGTGTTTGTGGTGGTGTGTCATAACTGTATAAAATACAGAATACCATATCCACTATCCACAACACAAAACACATAACACGTAGAATAGAACACACAGCACATTCTGCACCAGACACAACAGTCAACACTCAACACACACCAAAACAACAGCATAGAGAGAAACTGCACAAGTACCCTTCCTGGATATTATATTTAAGTATTATGTATTATCTTCTTCTTTTCTCTCATATTTGTGTCTCTGCATTTTGAATTAATCTGTAAATACTAAATACACTAGCATCACCATTTACATTAACATACATGTCTCTATTCTCCATTCTTCTTTCTCCTTTAAACTTTTGAGCTTTCAGCTCCAAGATATTCTTTATTCTTTCCCTACACCCTACATTTATATCTGGGTTCTGATATTTCAAAAGAGCCCACACTAGTACTCAAGGCTCAATGCTCATCTCCCTCTAACTTCTTCTTTCCTCTTCCTTTCCTTGCTGACTTTATCCCACAAACCAAATGTACATATATGTCGATGTGCATTGTACATTGTATATTTATAGACAGAGTTTAGAGTTTAGACAACTTGGAAACTGGAAAAATTAACTGGTAGACAGTCGACAGTCGACGGTGCAAAGTTGAATCCAGATCCAGATTCTAGATTCTAGAATTTAGAACCTGGAAAATTTCCACAAACTAATTCGACTAAGTTCTTTTTTTTCTACCACTTTTTCTTCCTCGTCCTCGTCCTCCTCCTCCGCCATTTATTTACCTGATTCACTTAACCTGCGTTTTAACCGTGTACAAATTTATACTATACGCTACACAGTATACAGTACAGGCGTATAGGGAATAAGACACAGTCCCTTGAGAATTGAGGTTTGAGACTTGAGACATGAAAAAAATCTGGATTTGATATCGTCCTTGTACAAAAAGTTGCAGGTTGCAAAACAGAGACCAGAAAACACTCGGGTTATTACTATACGGATTATACGTTATACGAAATAAAAATTTATCTTCAAGTTTATTGTTGCAAATAGAAAAATTAAGAAAAAGTTTGCAATTCCTTCATCGCTCAGTGGAAATGGGAAATTCGGACTCTAATAACAGTGAACATTATAAAATGAGTGCTAAACTTGTGATAAAATATAAAATATATTATGTAGCTAATATCCGTAGTTAGTAAGTGGTAAAGTTTAAAACGGTTATAATTTTCAATATTATACCTCTTCAAATGATAATCGATCCTTTATAGAAAGCTATATATACTATTTACATACATTGGAAAACTGAATCACAATGACAACGACTATCACAATGACAATGACAATGACGAGGATAATGCTTTTCATTTTTCTTCTTCCTTTTTTCAAAATATGCAGATGGTAATATCTAATATAAAAGTCAGAAACGCGAAAGGCGGATGCATGTGAAATGTCTTTTCTCAATTCTCAATTCTCAATATATTGAATATGCATGTTTTGAGTTCTGAGGGTCGAGGAAGTTTCAAGGAAGGTCCCAGTTTCTAGTTCTAGTTTTTTCCAGGGATAGAAATGAAATTCCACATATTGTACGCATACATTGTACAATGTAAATGCATCATATGCACTGTGTATAAACTATACGTGCCCATTCCCCCTTACACCACATACTAGACATTAGACATGGCATTGCATTGTAGAAATACTTTCTCATGTCATCTTAAACTAAGCCTATGAGACATTTTACATCATTTCCATTTCTATAGAGAGTCAGTGACAGTGAAACTTGGAAACAAAGCCCATGGCTTTGACTTTGACTTTGCTACGGACTACTGTACATTGTACACTGTACACTGTACAGTCTGCAGACTTTGGACTGCGGACTGTGGAACATGGACTTGGCCTACATTTTCCACCATGACAGGCTCTTACGACATACGACATACGACTAGAATAATACTATTATTCAATCCCTTCTTTTACCATGTACCTCCATCTTATATTATCTTATATTACATGTTACATAATATATAATAGACAATACCATGACATGGACATACATGTATCCATCCATGTAATAGCAACTATCTTTTCCTTTATTTAAGAATAAAATATGACAGAGAAAGCTGGAGCTGGGACTGGAATCGGAATAGGAATACCGTACAATGTTCAATCTAAATATTATTACTATCTTATTCCTCTCCCTGTTTTCCTTCGACTCTCCAGTCCAGATTCCAGCATCCAGACCAATCAAAAAATAAAATAAAAACTGCTTCTGTCTTTTCTTGATTTTGATCTGAATTTGGAATATGTAGGTATTCCTCCTCATTTCAATTTTTTTCAAAAAAAAGAAGGAAAACAGAAAATGTGGAACATGGAATATGGATGGCCTTTTAATCAAAAACTCGAGTTTGACGGTAGATGCATTATATGAATGATGTAGTGAGTAGTGAGTAGTTGTGAGTGCAACTGAAAAGTGAAAGTCGTCCTATTCAAATCCCAGTCCCTGTCTCGAGTCTCGATTCTCCATTCCAACTGAATTCAAGAATTCCAAAGAAAATAGACCGAATCCAGAATCCAAGAGACGGGCAAAGGAAGAAACCAAGAAACGAAGAAAGGAAGAAGAAGAATCATCATCATCATCATAATAAAAATAATTCCACATTCTGCATTCAACATTCATGAAAAATTCATTTGATAGAAAACACATTCATATAGCTCATAGCTCGAGTCTCAAGTCTCAAGTTCATACTCATTCTGAGAAAGTTTCACAGTCAGCTAGACCGTAGGATGAATATGAATGTGAATATGAATATAGGTATGTCATTTGTGTAAGCATAGCGTAAGTGTAGTAAAACTCGGTTATTTCTTCACTCTTCTTCTCTCCCTTTTTCTTGGTTAGAGCCAGCTCATTTAAAATAACACACAATTTCCTACACATACTCACCTAATATAATATAAAATTTAATATAGGTAGAGCTCCTTCATCTCCTACTCTAACCTGGAAAACTGGATTCTAAATTCCAGATTCTAGGTTCTAAAGAATACTGGAATACTGGATACTGGAGCAGGAAATTTGGGGATGGAACTGAAAACTGAAATGGTGGAGTGTCCTCGAATTCAAATTTCGGTTTCTAGTTTTCTAGTTCAAACGTTCAAGCCCAGATCCCAGATCCCAGACTCCAGACCTCTGCATCCATGAATAAAACATGGCTAATAATTTAATGATAATGATAGAGAAAAACTTTGTTCATCCTTTTTCTTCTCCTCCCATTCTCCTCATTATCATTATCATTCTCCATACCCTGTAGTCATGTATAACTCGGAATTTGGCATTTGGAATTTGGAATCTCCTTGGAAAACAAAACGGAAAACTCGATAAAAAGCAAAACTATGATGAAATTTTATGATGATCACAATTATTATTATTATCATAGATTTTACTCCTCCTATACATCATGTATGACATGCTATCAACTATATCCAACATAATACATAGTATAATACAATATCCAATACATGTATATATGTATTTTGTATACATGTGGTAAAATGTATAAGTCCTTTACAATTCACAACAGAGTGATTTTAACTTCTAACCAACAACTCATATTTGATATTCGTCTTTAATATTTATTTAGATGTCCAACTAATTACGAAATTTTTACTTTCTCACAATGTTCATAGTTGACAGTAGTTAGTACATCTATTATTTGTTCTTTGACAGTGATATTTTCCTCCTTCTTGTTGTCCTTCCTTGATTAAAAATATTTAATCTCTCTACACTGCCTATTATACGATACTTTATAGATACTTTATGCTTTGAGCTGTACATTGTAAGTTGTATGAATTCTGTCATAAATACTTAATACTATAGTATAGTAATGCGTAACGTATAAAGTACCCTGTACATAATTTATTACATGTATGTTGTATGTTCATTAAATAAAGAAAGACAAACGACTAACTAAACACTAAATAACAACGCGCTGGTCTCTGATCTCTGGACTCTTTCCGCTTGAATCTTGACTCTTGATACATATTACACAATTAAACATTAAATAAATCAAGTACACAAAAATAAACCACATCTCATCTGACGTCACTCGCTTTCCTCAATACAATACAATACACAAGTTGCTAGTACCCAGTGCCCTGCAACAGAAAAACACACACCACACAGTGCACAGTTTATACTAGATACTAGTAAACAAGATGAGATATGGGAATAAAAGTCAACAGCAAATAAAATGCAAAAGCACAGAGTAGAGCAGAGAGCAGAGTACATAGACATGACAATACAATAAAAGTGGGTCTCATTTTAATTGAATGTAGTTACAACTCTAAAAAACTCGACTCAACTCGAATATCAAATCTCGAATCAACTCAACACAATTTAAATGACCCAAACACCACAAATCAGAGTTGTACATCTTTAACCTTTACATTTCATTTGACAATACAATACATGCATATTAATCCGTCATTTACTAAAATGACTTATGTTTAAAATTATGACGACAATAAACACACTCATAATTCATAATTGAGCTATTTACTATTTACAACATACAAGGGAAAAGCTTTTCAACGTTTTTCCTGGTTTAGATATTATATATCACAGAATAATATTCCACATAACAAATGGAGATACATATGGCACTTGTAGGTTTTTCTAGTTGATTCTCGCTCCATATTCCCATTTCCCATATTCCATCATAATATTATACCTTTAGCTACTGCATATTTTATGACTTACGACTGTATGGTTTTGGTTGTCATCATCAAATAAAAATAAAAATAACGATAATATTATTATAATATTTTTGATATCCATGTTACGCCGTATTTTTTTCAACCATCAACTACTGTATGGAGTATCGAGTATGGAGGTTTGAGGAGTTTGGAATTTTCTAATTCTCTCAGCTCTAAACTCCAAACACTGAACATTAAACAGTATGTAAATCAGCACCTGTTTTGTGTTTGGAGCTTGGGGTTTGGACAGAACAGCTTGCAGCCTACAAGTCATCATCTTAATCATAATTATTAATTATATATAATAATTAAATACCTCGACATAAAAAAGAAAATACAAGTACCTCGTCATGTGTCGTAAGTAAGGAAAAATTTCATTGAAAACGTCATCATTAGTTAATACAACTTTAGCTACATGATGTTTGACACTCGACACTCGAAACTCGGTAATCGGTGATCGGTAAAATATTATTTATTATACTTTTACAAGTTCTAATTGTACATATGTAAAATATAAAATAGTTGGATAGCAAACATATGTAATACGCTATCCGTATAAAATAGATTTATACATATTTTGTATCTTCTACCTACCTATATATGCATACACGCGGTGAGAATATGACAGTATACAGTATACAGATACAGTGTAACACAATGGCAATAATTGACAACACAAGGCAACCGAAGGCTAAAATAACCATGTTTTAGCAGTAGTACACCATACAGTATACAGTACAGCACGTCATTTTACATTTTACATGACATACGCACATTTCCAACATTTCTAACCACTTGACAAAATATTATGATATTTATGATTTATGTCATTGATATTTTTACAAGATAACTATTTTGAATTTTGATGATCACAATTCTAATTCTAATAATAATGTTGCACTAAACATTTTAATTCCGAATCTAGAATCTAGATGTTGTCTGACGTACCTAGTATCTAGTATCTATGCAGTTTTTCAATATACTGCAGTGTACGTTGTATGTATTTTGTACAATATGCATCTATACTTTTACTATACTCTTGACGCTGCTGCTACTCACTTTGAAACTTACTTTCAACTACTCTTTCCTTTCCACGCCTAGTAATAAAAATAAGAAGGAAAAGAAATAGGAATAAGAATAGGAACAGGCGTGATAAACAAAAGAAAACAAAAATTTAAATATAATGTTGCAAAATGCTCATAAATTAGAACCTAGTCAGTCATACTCCGAAACCCGACCTCTTTCCAGGGGGGGTCTCAGAGGCAAAATTTTCGTAATTTTAGGGGGGTGTCATTTTTTTTTCGCAAACGCGTTCTACGTGTGTATGCATATATGTATGTACGTATAAACCATTGCATACGCATATAACATGTGTAAAAGAGACAGAATGCATACGAATGTATTCTGTCTCTATGTTTTACCCTCATGCACTATAGAAAGTAGATATTACTGCCGAGCTGGATCCTGGGCCCCTGGATTTCGCCACCTCCGCGATCGTATTGACATGTTTTGACCCTTGACCACTTCATTGACCTTTGTCATATTTGGTCGAATGTTAAATTCGTATAGTAAACTTATGTTATTGTTAAGTGTCATACGAATGTTCAACAAACCACGTCAGCACAGTCAGTTTTTTTTTTAAACTGCCCTTTATACATAAGTATGAAAATGTAAAAGTCTAGAGCTTTTATAAATTCAGAATGTCCTTAATATTTGTAGGCAAAATTATAGAAATGATTGTACTGTGGTACGTTTGGAATGCGAGGAACTCGACTAGGAAGTTTTTCGCACTCATTGTAATGTATGCTAAATTTATAATTCATTTTTTAAGTAATTCCGGTCAAGCTACGACTCCGATTTTCAGGGTAGTTAGTCCTTGATCTGAAGTTTGTAAAAATGTAAAAAACCCGGCTTACCACAATCATTTCCATCATTTTACCTACATAAACAAAATATTGCTTGCTTATCTGAATTAACATTTTGAACTTTGAGTGCTGAAAATGAGGACAGAAGCTTTTGCATATTGTATTTATATTAGTCCTTGCACGAGACGAGATCGAGACGAGATTCTCGAATTTTTTGGTATCTCGTCTCGGCGAGATTTTCCATCGAAATCTCGACAAGATCGAGTCTTTTTCGAGATTTTTTAGCCTTCGAGAATCACAAAAATACTACTTTTTTTGGAAATATCAAAAAAAAATTCAAAACATTTTCTTGAAAGTGGTTCATTTTTCACACATGCATGGCGAAAAAATGATTAATAATAATTTGTGACATATTATATCTTGTCATATTACGTGTTTTTTTATTTTGATGAAACAATAAAAAATATTGTTCGTATAATTGATGATGAAACATCCGTTTTAGGTATTTTTATGTATCATAGCTCAAATATACGACAAACAAGAATTCAAAATTATTTTACTTGTACTGTAGTATAGCGGATTGTGATCAAATAAGAATTCTCGAAAAAATCTCGAAATTCGAAAATCTCGGCATTCGGAAATCTCGAGATCTCGAATCTCGTCGAGATTTCATTTGTCGAGAAATTTCAAGGATTAATTTATACTAAACAGTACTGTTTGTGCATTATGCAAAAGCTTGCTGTTGAAGAGCTACTTAGGAACATAATTTCTACGCTTTTATCACGGAAAAATTGTATAGTAGCCCATATTCTTTTCCAACTCTCATATGTTTTAAGATTATAATCCTACTATTGAACCCTAATTGTATCAGTATAAGTACTGACTCATGCCCTC
>JAQGBH010000768.1:0-42784 GCA_034698265.1 Sminthurinus aureus
AGCGGGAAAATTTTCAAACTAGTGGACAAGTTTATTATATGCAGAATTCTTATACTCTGCTTCGCTTCCGGAGCCTAGAGCATTTATGTTTCGTAGGCGATATAAAATCCTCACGGAGGGAGGATTTTTAACTTTATTATACTTCCTTTTCTATTTCTGTACTTGTATCTTTTATCTTCTATAGTCTAGGCTAAATTTTAAATTTTCACCGTTTCTTCCTATTTTCCTTTATTTCTGTTTTCTGGCCGTTTATTCGCATCTTTTCCCTTTGTCTTGTGCAATTACAATCTCCAGTCTACAATACAATGAGGTCTGAAACGAAGCAAAGCGGTTGCATTTCTAAAGTACGGTAAGCACTGAACATTGAACATGTGTAATATGTATACAAATAAAAATAAACATGTGCATACTGCATACGCACATTGAGATGCAATATATCTATAACAACGCACGGAAAATGGGGAAAGAGAAAGTAGATGATGATGAAATGAAATGTAGGATATTGCTCTTGTGTCTTGTGTATGGATTCTTATCTATGGATATTATTTTTCTGTTCTTCCTTTCTGTCTTGATGCCTCCTTTTTCATTTTTATACTCGCATTTTCTTTCTCCGCCTTCCACGTTTAGGTTAAGTTGTATAACTGTACAGTTATAAAGTTGAAGCATGTTCAATGTGGAGTGTTCATATTTTGCTCAAGAAAAGTCACTATTTTATAATAGTTCACGTTTTAGACTACAGTCTACAGACAGAGTTACGACAGAGCAGATAGTGCGCTATGTGTAGAGCGTAGAGCGTAGAGTTTAGAGTGTAATACGGATCGTGGAAACGATGACAGTAAACATTTTTATGGGTTCTTTTCGCCCGTGTTCATCCTACACACATTTAACATCCAGAATCTAGAATCCAGAATCCAGAAGTCAGTCAAGTGCAGTTAGGCTTTAAGAGTTAGGAGCTAGGAGCTAGGACAGAGCTATCCATAATGCATCCGTTTTCAAAAATACAAAATGTAAAAAGTGGCCTGTCTCATCTCCAAATCCAAGTCCAACTCCAACTCCAACTGCAATTCAAATTCAAGTCCAAGTCCATTTAAACATTAGAATCATTCTATGGAGAAAGTAGAGAGAGCATTTCTATCTCCTCTTTCAAATTTTGAGATTCAAGATTTGAGATTTAAAATGTAGGAAAATTCAGCTCATTGCTTTGATCTTCTGGGTCCATGTAAAAGAAGGACGTAAAATTGAAATCCACCTCCTCTGCTCTCCTTCGTTTCCACTTTCAGTTTTACTGAATACTGGCTTGACTGCATGATTCTAGATTCTATATTCTGGACTCTGGATTCTACATTTAGGGAAAAGAGGATAAATTCACCGTTTACAATACACAACCCACAGTTGAAGGATTTGACTTAAATCTGAAGAGGAATGTTGTGGCTTTGGCATGGAATTGCAACTATGTACCGTTCAACATTCCATTTTATTCCATCCTTTTGAAACTTGATACGAGGTTCTCGGTCCATAATACATAATAAATAACACATGTACTTGTAGATATGGCGGTGGAGTTGAAAAACAGTAATGAAATCAGAATACCACTGTATTGTACTGTACTATAGTAGTAATAATAATACTAATAATAATGACTGACTTTCTCCACTATTTGTTTATGTTTACTCCAAAATTACCGGTACATTGTACATTGTACACCGTCTATTGTAAGATGCAGACGGTAACAATATTTACAAGCAGTATTTATCAAGAGGAATTTCAAGTTGTATTATATCTACCTCTGAGGTCTGGAGTCTGGAGTCTGGGGTGTAAGTAATACAAGATACACTACACTAGACACTAGATACCAGAAACGGAAAATGGAAATGAAACTTAAGATTTACATAAATGCTTTGTTCAACGCAGCAATACGTATAAAAATAAATTTACATGAGGACAAGTGTGTGTGTGTGTACTTGCCCGTGTTTCTGAGTGTAAGTATGTTGCGGAGCTAAATGGGTAGCTCAGAAAAGTATGCACGCGTTTAGTTTCACGTAATTTCAGGAGAATGGATTGGTTGGATGTGATGTGGTCAAATCTGTGGTCGCCTCTGAATTCGTAATCCTAATTCCTAACTCAGTTCACCTCTTTTGACGGTCAAAGAGACATTTAATTAAAATGTAAACGTGGGTTTCATGTTCAATGTTCAGTCATGTTCGCGATTCACCATTTACCATTTCTAACATCCTCAAAAGCTCACATTTTCCTGCACTAGACATTATTACAGTGTTCAAGGTTGTAGTTTATAGTTTGTAGTTTGTAGTTTTTAGTACAAGCTCAGAGCTAAAAAAACTATTACTATATTTGAGCTTTTAGTCTCTTTTTTTTATCAAATTTTTGATCTTTTCACTGTACAATATGAATGTGAAATGTTCCACGGTAAAAGAACTGATGAGGAATGATGAGTGCTTTCAGATTTGTTGTTTTCCCGCTTGCGTTTTATTTTTCAGTCACCTGGACTTGAATTTTTTAACCTGGGCTTTGAACTTTGAGCTTTGAACTTTGAACTTTTTCAACCAAGGAAATATGACAAAAACAAATCAGTCATGTTTTCTTTACAATTTACAAACTTTGAGCTTTACAAAATTAAGACAAAAACGGAAACGTTCGCACTTGAACTAAAATTTCATGTTTCAACTTTCTCTTTCCTATTGTATTTTGGTGTATCACTTACAAGTTTCAAGACAGGGTTATTTCGCAATCAAAAGCTTTTTTCAGAAACAATTTTTAAACGAGATTAAGATGTAACCAAAAATGAAACTTATTCTGTTTCCTTTCATCTTGTTCTTCTTTTGAATGAATTCTCTTGAAGTGAAATCTAAAAACTAAAATGCCCTTGTCAATTGTCAATTGTCAGTTTCAGTCATGACTTTTTCTGCCTCACAAAACTTGACATGGAAGTTCATGTCAGTGAAAATGACGGGAATCTGTTCATATGGATTATTAGGTAGCAGACATATTGAGTATTGAGTATCACAGTGATGATGATATTATATAGAATGTTGAATGAAGAATGTAGAATTTTGAGATTAAAAAGTCACCTTGTGAATAAAAATGTGTTTGAGCACTGGAGATGATTTCATTCCTTAGTTTTTACCAAAGACTTTTGACTTGGAAAAGATCTGAAAGAGCTTTTCTTATGAAAGATTGATAATAGATATGCATTACACATTAGTTACACACAGTGTCATTGACAACCGGAATCTAGCTTCTTGATTCTTGATTCTTCTAGAATCTATAATCAAGTATATCAGTTTTTTTTCAATTTCTCGGATAAACTCGTTGCGTAAAAGTAGGATAGGTTTATTTGAGTTTGGATTCTCTGGATGTTTTGCAGGTGTAGAGATCTATATTAGTTGAATACACGTCTCCATATGAATATGAATATGAATATGTGTGTAATGTGTGTAGTTGAGTGAAAGTTTTAGTAGAAAGTCGACACTCGACACTCGACACCAAAGAGTTTTCCCGTTCAAAAACTCTTGGTCCAAAGTCATCTATTCATTCTTTTCATCCAGGATCGAGCATCCAGAATCGAGAATCGAGTTATAGTTTTCTCCTTCTTTTCATCTTTTCTTGATCCTGAATTTTGCTTCCTTTTTTCTCATGTTTCTCCGTTCTACTTTCACCTTTTCTCACTCTCTCTTTCCGCGTCTGTGTGTACTTTTCTTTCATTTCTTTTCTCCATTGAGCTTACAAACTAGAAACTAGAAACTGGAAACTCTAGAGGAATCAACTCCATGAGCAATGAGCAGTCATCCTCACTTTTTCTCTATGTTCAATGCTCAATGCTCAATACTCAAAGTTCAGTGTTCAGTGTTTGCCTTGATCATTAAGTAACACTTCTCCCTTTGAGATCTTAAATGTCAACCAGTTGGATGAAATGAGATGAACTGAAATGAAACGTCTCTTGACTCTTGACTCAAGACTCAAACACACCACAAGTAAAAAAATTCCCCAAAATATCTAGAATCTGGAATCTAGAAAACTTTGTAAACTTTAGTTACCAATTATCAAGTTTCATTCAGTCCAGTTCACCCAACGTAGTACACTCTAACAGTCTAAACTTTAAAGTAAACAAAAGTACAGGTTGCTAATGGAATACAGATAAATACAATTTTTTTCTATAAATCATAAACTACAAATGACAAACTACAAACGAAGTATGAAACATGAAACATGCTTTAAATTTGAAATAAATTTGAAATTCAACCACAAACTAAAAGGTTCTTTGCAAAAATATAATGCACCAACTCATTCCGATTTCCATCAGTTTCATTATAAATTATAATCTACGATACGTTTAAATTTAGAGCAGAAAAATTGGTCAGTTCTCACCTATCATGCAGGTGGTGATGGCTGAAATTCCCCCAAGAATCATGCATATACTCAGTGGTAATCTTCTTCCGACTCTATCCATTACAATCTACAAAAACAGATGATCAACCATACAAAATGCAAAGTACAAAAGTTGATGGATACATATGACACAAAAGTTTATCATTTATAAAATATTATTATATCATATTATATAAACAAAGCGGCATGCATCTAAGAATATACAATAAAGATCATATGACATTATCATGTGTGATTACTGATTACCCAGCACAAAATGTATCCGGGAAGCTCAATCGCACTACTTAAAAAGAAGCTCAAGTACGGACTTGACATAAACAGAAACACAGGCACAAGTAAATAAATGATGAGAAATTCCAACTAAACTTTGAACACTTATCAATTTCATAGAAATAAATGATGAGAATGTAGAATAATATAGAATAAAGCACTTGAATCCAAACTGTTGTGCATCTACTTTGTAATGTGTAAACGTACTTTTCACCCAAGGCCGGTCCATAGTAGCTTAATCCGACGTACACGGTACAGTTTGCAAACCTGAATCATTTTATGACACCAAAATAGAACAGAACAAAACACCCACATGATATAATATAATACAATATATTACAATGCATCATTTATGATGTATCATCGAGTTAATATTATTGTACCTAAAATAGTTACGGCATAATATCATCAGTAATGAGGCGGATTGAACATTGAACATGTACAGAGGGAAATGGAGGGTAAACTTTAATATTCATATATAATGTACTTATTAGCACTACCGTTAGTCAATTCAATTGATTACTTCATCTTATAGACTGTACTAAAATCGTAAGTCTAGGTTCTAGGTTCTAGATTCTACAGTACAAATCCTCCGTAGTCCGTAGTGCATAATGTAATAAGAGATCATTAAAGCTTAACGACCTAAGTGAAAATCAATAGGATCTGTAAAGCGAAGCTGCTCCAGGGAGGAAGCAGCAACCGAGTGATGAACAATTAGCAAATGAGTAAACATGTACAATCCACCATTTACAATTTATATGAGCAGTTTTAGAGAAAATTTATAATGTGAAATGTGGAGGCACTTTGCTCAATCTTCAATCTTCAATCAAATGCCTGCTCAAAAGTGTACTAAGCTAAAAGGTATTTAAGTAGGAATTACATAAAAATAAAGAATAAAATCCTTCCAGTGACTGCCTTTTGTCGATTCTACAGTCTATTGTATTGTATTGCATTGTATTGTGGTTTGGTTTTGATTAAAAGAAAGGGAAAGAAACGATTCATTTGCTCAAGTCGTGTCAATTCAAGTCAAGTCAAGTCAAGTCAAGTCGAAGAGGAAAAGGAGAAAAGAAGTCTTTTACATTTATTTTCTTCTACAGTTGTAGAGTTGTAGATGAAAAGACTATTAGTAATCCAGTGATGTCTTTGTGTTTGACATTCCTTCTCCTTCTCTTTTTCTTAGACTCTGTACAATGAACAATGAACAATGAACAATGTACAGTATACCCTTCCATTTCCATTTCCTTTCATGTGTCAGCCTTGAACAAATATGATTAAGTATCAAGCATGAAATATTAATGAAATTGATGATTTTTTCATAATAACATGAGACAGTCCAAAAAACCAAAAAAAAAACAACTTGACTACAAAACTCTAGCTACAAAACAGTTCATTCCATTTCCTTTGACTTTCACACCACCTTTCATTAATCAGGATGACAACAGGCTAGAGACTAGAGACAAAAGACCAAGGACAAGAAGAGCAAAAAAATAGAGCGAAATTGTAAAAAAATCACAGTAAATGACTTGGACTGTTTAGCTTCCAGATTCCAGATACCAGGAACTGTCATGAGTCCTCAAGTTAATAACGATGATCAAAATATATGTATAATAACAGCAATTATGACTACAAATAGTCATGTATCATTATCGCTTCTCTTGAGATTTCTTAGATGGTGTAAAATCATTCCTACTGTATTCTTATTCCTCGTACAATTATTGTTAGAACGCTCTGTTTGTCTCCTCTCTCCTCTTTCTTTCGGTTTCTCGATACCGTTTCATACTTTGATACTGGTACTGGTTTACGGTTGACTTGGCAAGGTCAAAAGGAGATGATGATGTGAGATCTTGTGTAGGTGCCTAGATGACTAGATGAGTTGCAATTATTTCAAAAGTGGTTTATTGTTATTTGATGATGATGATAGAAATCCGTTCTTTTCTTTTCCATTCTTCTTCTTTGCCTCGTTCCGCTTCCCTACCTTCTGAAGAAGAGATTTCTAATGTAATGTATTTCTGATATGATCAAAGACTGTTGAATCCAATCAAATGAAATAAAGCATCCACCGCCAAAGCCAACACTAACATCAACACTACCGTATCTCAGTTTCTGCCACACCAAAGACGGTTTCTTTGTGTGTGGTAAATGCTCAATATTATACGATATACTGTACACAGTACACTGTAACACTGTACACTTTACATTCTACATTATACATTGTACGTGTAACCTACAGAGAAAAGGAGCATGTCTCACATCTAACAATTCAACCTGCATCATCATTACCTTACGAACCCTGAACAAGGAGCAAGGAACAACAAACAACAAACAAGCCCAGAAGCACTAAGAACTAAGAGAACCAACTTCATCAGAAAAGGGGAAAGGAGCGAATGGAGAGGGAAGGAAGAAAGAACAACTGCCAGCAACCATTCCACGATCAAGCATCAAGTATAAACTACCAAGAATTGAGAATCAAGAATCAAGACAAGTTAAGAAGACGTGAATCGAGGATGAGGAAATTTATGGGAATTATTTTCAAATCAACTTCTTTTGATGCATACACACATATCACATATCATACGAGCAAAAGAGTAAAAGGCTTTAACTGGGTACACTATGAGACTTTGAGCTTTGAGGGCTGAGTCATCATCACGTGAGTGTTCATATTGGTGTTGGTCCACAGGGAAACTAAGACTGGAGTTCTCCAGTGTGAAACTGGAAAGTCAAAAGTGGATCTAGTAACAAACGTCCTCACTTATCATGTATATATTTATAGATAAAGATGGATGCGAAACTGGAGAAAGTCAATGAAGGTGGTGAGTTAGTCAATACATTGTTCGTTCGTAGGTTCGTAGTGCAGTCGCACAGTTTACAGTTTATAGTTTACAGATACTCTTTACCTTAAGCAAGCTCAATTCTCCTTGTACGCGGTATGCGATACACTCTGCACTCTCTCTTTGCAGTGTTTGAGTAAAAGAATGAAATGGAGTCAAAATTGAGGATGTACAAGAAGAATGGTAGGGAGGAGATGGAGATGGAGATGGAAAACGAGTCTCGAGTCTCGAAAAAGAAGAAGAAGATCAAGAGGAAGAAAGCTTATTTAGAGGAGGAAAAGAGGAGAACGAGGAGACTTGAAGCCGTTTATAGGGTAATAGAACATTGGAACATTGGAACAGTGGGAAAGCTGCAACAAGAGAACAATAGGATGGTGATAAGATTCAATAAATCTTCCCGAGTACACAAGCTGTCATCAGGGTGTCAAGTAATCTCACCTCACTATACAGTATACAGCACACCTACGTATTGGCTACCAACAAAGATTCCCCATTCCCCACTTCTCTCTCTCTCTCTCTCTCTGTCTTTTCGGCTGTCGCCCACTTTCAATACACATATAAATTCTTGTATCCTTTTCTGGCTCTGAGTTGCAAGTCATTCAAGAAAATGTAGAAAATGTAGGAGAGGATGGAACGACTTATACAAAATACACAGCGTACACTGTACACGTGTGGGTCGGTTGGTGAGTCGAGTCAGTTTTGCCGTCTTTACTCTACATTCTACATTCTACATTCAAGTGTCGAAAGTCTGCATTATAGATTCTAGATTCTACAGCCCAGGATCTGAGATTTCCAGCCTCTACACTGTACAGTGTACACACTAAACATAGCTTTGTTGCCTCTAATATAAAGTTGATGCTTCTTCATTCTTCTCTTTCTTAAGCATCACAAGGTTAACTTTGGCTAAGATTTATTCAGGCGGGAGGAGAGTGTGTAATAGGTAGTTGAGAAGAAGATACACTACAAACTGTATGTAGGGTAAGAGAAAGTACGTGGAAAAGAGAAAAGATGTGAGTCTAGTGTCGAGAATCGAGAATCGAGAATCGAGTGTTTATACTCACCAGCAAAGTGTCAGCAGAAGAGTTTTTAACCGCATATTTGGTGTACGGAATAAATCAACTATTCCTTTTGTTCGCTCTTTCTTCTTCTTCGTTCCGTCCTCCGCGGCCGCGCTTTTCTCCTCTCTCCGATGATGCTAAACAGAGTCGGAAAACAAAATTTAAAAACAGCCTTCAGAAACCAAAGACACAGTCATACATCCATAATCCATACATTATACATTGTACATGAACACTTATTAGAATATGAAATACAAAATAAATCCGTGTATCTAGTATCTAGTAGTAATCCTAAATATATAATATAAACTTCAACCGTGTACACTGTACACTGTACACATACAAATAAAAATAAACAACAAACAAGCCAACTTTTTCGGCGATCAAGTCAAACACAAAAAGCATTCAAGTTGGCCAAAATAAGCTAAAATAATGATAAATAAGATGTAAGAGTGAAAATAAAATTAGCACAAGAAACCAGGAACAAGGAACGAGGAACAAGGAACGAGGAATGAGAAAGAAAGGAGCGAGGAAATGATAATGATAATCACAAATAGGAAGAAACCATACACAAACTATTTACTATTTACAATCTAACATCTAGAATCTAGAATCCACAGTAACAAACTTGCTGTGCAAACTAGAAACTACAAACTACAAACTAGAAAATCTGGATAAAATACGGAAAATTTTTAGAGGGAACAAGTAACGAAAAGCGCTGAAAGAGATTCGTCCTCCGTAATTGTCACTTTATACTTTTGATGGGAAATTCGGCTTTCGGCTTTTGGATTTTGTGATTTAGAGCATGCTCTACGCCGTCCATGTACAATGTACAGTGTACAGCGTACAGCCAAAGAGAGAGACTAAGAATAGAATATAGAAAAGGAGTGAAAGTGGAGGTGGAATTGGAACTTCATCGTCATCTCAGAGCGAAAGTAGTAGTTCTCTTTGTAATCTGTAATACTTATGATATAATAATTATACAACATAATGATGTGGTCTATAATTTCTATAATTTGGTGGAAAGTGGGACTGGAACTGGAAAAATCTTATCTGTGGGCGGTCTGTGATTTTAGATAGATACTTTTGGTTCAAAATAATAGAAAGAAAGAACATTTCTCCGGAATAGAGAATAGAGAATGGAGAATCGGGGAGATGTAGAAAAAGACACATACATATAAATAATATATTTATAATAGCACATAGAACCACACACAGAATAAAGTTTTAATCATCAGCATCTCTCTCTCTCTCTCGCTGCAGCGGTAGCGGTAATTATAGGTAGCGGTCGTGGTTGTAGGTAGATTTTCTCTTTGTGCAGACTGTGTACAATGTAGAGTGTAAAATATAGAGTGTAGAATGTACAGTGTACAGTGAAGACGGGAAAGAAAGAATCAAAGAGAGAAAAGTTTGGTGAGGTTTACTAATACAGCTTTATTCTTTATACTTGACTACTACCTACCACTTGTCTAACTAGGACTAAAACCAAGCTCAAAGTGAAAACTAAAACTGAAAAGAGAAAACATATCACAATAGAAAGAACGGGAGAGACTGTGACTGTGACTCTGACTTTTCTCTCTCTTCTTTCACTCGTTCGTTCGTTCATTCATTCATTCATTCGTCGGTTCCTTCTCCCTTTTTATATAAAAGGAGCTCGCTTAGATTAGACGACTTTACTTCGTATCCGACGATCCTGTCCACGAGGTGTTGTGGAATGGCTTTTTTACCATTGACACGAGCTAGGGTATGGAGAATTTCCAAAGCTTCCTTTGCTTTGGAATTTGCTAACAGCCACCGAGGACTCTCTGGTAAGAACCTAGACCAAAACCAAGACAAAGACAAAGACAAAGACAACGTCAAAGACAAAAACAAAGAGAGCGGGAAAGAGAAAGGGAAAAACTATGTATTTATACAGTTATTCTGTACCCTTTTACACCGACCAAACCAAACCAAACCAAACCAAGCCAACATTAATAATTAGTTGAGTTTTCTCTTTTCTCTACGTCTCATTCCTCCACTTGCTACGGCTCCAACTATTACTACAACTACGACTACATCCTTAAACATAGAATAAAATGGACGAAATAAGAGAAGCAGAAGAGGAACAAGAGAAAGATGGAGATAAAAACACAGTCTTTTATCGCACCTCCATTTCCGCATCATAAAATACCGTTTTTAAACTCAGTTTGTACTTGTACCCTTTTTCATGATAGTATCTAGTAGAACACACGCGTAAATGTACGGTTTTACATCTACGTCCATTTCCCAGTTTCTGTTCTCTATGGAATGGAGAATGTAGAGTGTACTTCGCAGTCTGCATTTTCTAGTCTGTAGACACTTTCAACTATATTTTGTTCTAGTAGAAACTACAGATAGTTTTAGCTTTATCTTAGTTTTCATAGAGTGGACAGAGCTAAAAGCGGAATGGCATTAGGCACAAGGCACAAGGTACAAGTACAAGAACGAGTATAACATTGCAGACTGCAGTACAAATTAGGAATAAAGAAACAACAATAACTTCACTGTCCAGCTCCAGTTTCAGTTTTACTACAGTCTTGACTTTTATATTTTACACTGGGCAAAAAATGTTCAGCTAACAAATAGATAGAACTTTCCTGGCTCATAAATAAAATGATATTATTAAAAGAAAAATATTCTCCTATTCCAATTCCAATGAAACTTTAAAAAAGGTAAGAAGAGGAGAGAAAACCCATCCACATATATTTTACTTATGGACTTATAAATGGTCCGTAGTAAATATCTAGTAAATTGTATTGGATTGGATGCGGAGAGTGAATATTTCTTATTTCATTCCGCTCTCCGTTTTTTAAGTCACTCAATGTTAGATTTATCTTGCTATACACAACACACATACACATAGATATTACATCGTACATATATAAATAACCACTCGTAGTAAATTGAAAGTACTGCATTCTGTTTGTTGTATATTATTGTATATTGTACATGAAATGAGAAATGACTTGGTATAAAAATGTTCATAAACTGACCAGTAATAAATATAGTAGAGGAAAAAGGGGACGGTTGTATAGAGAGACAGAAAACGCCAATCCCTCTCAAGAAAAGCAATCATGGGTAGAAGCATAAGACCTGCTACGTAGAATAGGCTCGTCATCACTGTGACAAAAGCGCGGTAGCTTGGACCCACCAACTCCAAACCTGGAACAAAGGAGAAAAACAAAAACATGTTAGCAAAACCACCCACGGCACACTATACAGAAAATACAATATATAAACCAACTCTAGGAGAAAAACTAGAAACAACAAGTAACAAATAAATAAAGAAAGAGAAGGGAGAATAAGCAGAATAAAATAGAGGGAAAGAAGCTGAGATGAAAAGTACATAGTAGCGGTAGCGGTCGTACGAGGTACATTTTGTAAAAAGCTTTCACTACCATCCACGCCCGCAACAAATTTCATGCATCGTTTCGCTTCAAATATAATATAAGGAAATACTCTCTCTAGATTCTAGATTCTGGATGTTTTCAACATACTGCTCACTGCTCACTACTTGTACTTGTCTCATTTTCTTCAGATACAGAGATTTCTTGGGATTTACTTAAAGTTATAACATATGCAACAAAGTCTGTGGAAACTTGCAACTTTTTATCAGCTCAACAGTGAACAACAAACAGTGAAGAGCAAACAGTCTTCACTGCCTTTTTGTGAAATCTGCTCGACTTTTACTTAGGTTTCTAGTAACAAAATACAGAAACAAAATAAATACAAAAAGGACAAAGAACAGGTGGAGAAATATCGTACATGACTCTGTGCTTCATAAGTATATGTATAAATATATGCATGAATTTCCTATTATAATTAGGCTTTAATATAACTCTGCATCTTCTTATTCTTCTGCTCTTGGCTAAAATCAATAAAAACATGGGAATTGGAAATCCCGACGCAAGCAGTGCTGCAATTAATATAATTTTTTGCACTAAAATAATGCTCCTTTCTCTACACAATACACCGATAATTTAGTTTGACTGTCTTAATTGAAATAATTCTGAAACGAAGTTCAGCTAGAACTAAAAAGTCAGAGTCCAGAATCCAAAGTCCAGTGTCCGGGCAAAAAGTAATCATTCTTATGGAAAGAAAATGACCTTTAAAATGTTTGACACTGTCTATAATCTATCATGTACATTTGTAATACGTACTCGGAACTCGGGACTCGGGATTATTGATTATGGAGGATAAAGGATTTTAAAGGGGAGCAATTATAAGTACCGCTATGCAGTATACTGTATACAGTGTGTACAATGCAATACTCTTGCCAAAAATATCCACAGATATAAAATAGAAATAGAAACAGAAACAGACTCCAGACTCAAAATCAGGATGGTGGGAAAGAAAGCATTCTATATTTTATATCCATAATCTACAAACTATACTACACACTGTCTACTGTCTACATAATATATACTATAATAATATATAATATACTGTTATATTATTACAATAAACCATTGCCTATTCTAGACTCTAGACTCTATATATTTGAACTGGAAAATCAAGTTGTTTCCTTCAAGAATTTGACGGAGTTGACTTTGGATGAGTGATTGATTAGCTCAACCAAGTGAGCCAAATTGATAATTACGAGTGTGAATGACGACTGAGTTTTCTTACAAATGATGAATGGTATTTGATATATTGCTGGCACTGTGAAGCCCGTTATTACTCGGAACAAGGTCCACACCCAAAAATCCTTGGCAAAAATACATCCAATCCCACCCACCATCTGAAAACAGAATCAAAGCAAAAAATACCCATATATATGTACATATATATATATACAGAAAAGTTAGAGGAAACTCAAACCAAGTACACACACAAATATAATATGTGTATTTCTCTCCAATTTCCAATTTAAAATACTCTTTCATTGTGCATTGTACATTGTGTGCACTTGTTCAATTAGTACTCATATTTTCTTTCCCCACAAGTAAATCAATGTGATATAAAACATAAAACACAAAACACAAAACAGCTTTGAACAATTATAGTGGATACATAACCTGTCTTTTTACTTTATATTTTCTATATTGAATATTGAACAAAAAAAGTATCATGGTTTCATTGAAAGTAGGAGTTGAAGCATATGCATTACATATTACATGTGATGTAAGTATGTGTAATTGGTAAGAAAAAGGTACAAGAATATTATATTTTTATCACCTCAAAAGTTAAACAAAAGAAGAATACGAGTTTCCGACCGATTCTGAAAAAAAAACAAGAAATATTACTGCCGCATTTGTGCATCGCTATACTCTACACTCTAAACTTTAAACTCTACCATCTAAAATCTACAATCTACAATCTACAACCTAAAATCTAGAACATACACGTTTTATCCTACAGATTGGCTTCTCTTCCTTGTAAAGACAGAGCCTCTCCTTTTCTCCTCCTCAATTCTCAAGTCACTAGTGCTACTTACAAGTTATGAGTTATAAGTATAACGTTTACTGATATAATACGGATATAGATATAGATATAGATATAGGTATGGATATAGACGTATGAGTTAGAAAGTACATTGTAAGTGCGTAAATTTGGGAAGAGACGGGAAAGTTGGCGGAGAGGCAAGACTGAAAAATGATTTTGTGACTGTGTGTACTTAAGAGGAGAAGAAAAAAGTGAAATTGGGATTGGAATGGGTAGTAAAGCTGGAGAATGGAGAATGGAGAAGAGGAGAAATGACAGAGAGGACAGAGCGTAAAAGGGAACTGATGGTGAGTTAGAGTTGGACTGGAACTTGGACTTGGACTTGGACTTGAACTAGAAGTCTTGAAGTCTTGGAGGAGTAACGGATAAGAACATGACATAATCTAGGCTGTTATAGGAAAGAAAATCGCGTCATCAAAACGAGATATGGAGCACGGAGTTTGGAGTATTGAGTATGGAGTTGTAAGAAGACGGGGAAAGCGGAGGAAGAATAATTGAGAGCATTTCTCTCACATGTCGCTGAGGAGTCCAAAGAAGAAAACACCAAACAGCCCACCAAGATTGACGAGGAAAAGTGAGATTGTTGGATAAATCTCTTTACCACAGATCAGATCAAACTGCAAAGAGAAAATATGAGGTAGTCAAGGAGCAAGAAAGCAAGGTACTTATCTAAAATATGGGCAATGTGCATACTGGATTCTGGATTCTGGATTTTGGATACCATTAGTTTTTAAGGATTGTCAAAACCGTGATTCGATAAAGAAATTTCAATTTTTTAGACTACTGAGAAAAAGTTACATTTCAAAGATAATATTAATCCATAGAATTTATATTATCCCTAGACTTTTGATACTGGATTTATTTTAAAACTTTGTACCTTTTGATTCAGATTTGTTGTGAAACTATTGACTATTGACTATATTAATTTTTAATTCACATTCAAAGTGAATGTCTAAGCTAGTACAAAATTGGCAAACTTTTGCTTTCTCCGTACTCTGTACTGAAAGATTTTACTGTTAAACAATTTCTGTTTATCCAAAGTTAACCAACGCGGTTTTTGACATGTTTTCTTTGCTCTTTTGATTTAGTGAGTTGCAAAGAGTTTCCTTTTCAAACATCATGTTTGCACCACACGCTCGCAGTTTCGTAGTTTCGTAGTTTCTAAGGATTGTGCTTTATTGCTTTAAAATTTCTCTTCATGTTGCCAATTGCCATTCATTAGTTTGGCTTGATATTGATCAAAACTCACAACTCGAAACTCAAAACTATATTTATCAGCCGTTAGGATTTTGACAACTTTCATTTATTCGAGTTTGTAGACTTTTCAATCAAAGAATCAAGCTATCAATTAGTTTGGATGCAATTCATCAACTCAACTCTGTTAACTCGCTTGTACAGATACTCCTTGGCATAAAATAAAGTGAAACTCAGCCTAGAGAACGACAAAAGATTTTGTAAAATAAAGCACTGGAGTGTAAATTCTAGACTTACACTTTACATTGAATATCTGCTTTTACTAATTAACAACCAAAGATTTTCCAGAGAAAAATTGCTTTCAAACACCCCATGCTGTGAAACACAGGTCTGGCTTTCATCCTTCATCTTTTGCTCAACTTTAAATCACCTTTCTTCATTTTTGCCTCGTATAATGCAGCACGACCACAAAAATAAAGATACATTCAGGATTCCTGTTTGCACCGGGAAATATTGTAAATGCTTCATAAAAAATGAAAATATCTGTATTCCAAATTCCAGCTGAAAATAAATTCTGAGACGTAGAAATTGACTCACATCCTTGACCACTGAAAATTCCACTGTACTGTTGTCATATTCATAACCATCTGGACAAGGAATGGACGGCCACTGCTCATGTTTATTTTCAACAATATCCACCAGTTCATTAAAATCTGTTGTCCCGTTTTGGAGCAAGGCTGACCAATTCCCACTCCTTATCATGCACCCACTTGTTTCATTTGTACCCTATTGAAAACATCAAAGTAAAACACATTCAAATATTATCATTTAAAGTATAAAATTTAATGCAACAATTGAAAAATCAATTTTTAAAAAAAATAAAAATTCAAGAAAAACAGCATAAACTGCAAATCTACTGTAGGGAAAATTGAATTATTTTGGTTTCGTCACATCTCACTTGTAAATGTTAATTTCATACTTTTTCTTAACTCGTAAAATAATATTTGGGAATTTTCATACCTCGTACACAGTCTGCGGTTCTATGTTCTATGTCTTACGTAATTGTAAATATCTTTGGAATTTTGAATCAAATGCCAATAACAGTGACTGCCATTTTAGCTTTAAACGTCTGAAATCTGAATTCATAATTCTGAATCAAATTATATCAACAAAACAAACATACTTGAAGTAAAATGATTATTATTTTAATCATAATTAAAATACGAGGTTTGTTGTATCATGTATAACCAGGCTCTTTCTGACTAATTCGCTCCGGCTCTCATTTCGTCTCATCCCATAAAATTGGACAGTTAAGGAGCTTAATGAGAGCATAAAATTGTTAGTGTTGGAATCATACAACCATTTAAAATCTGTTCTCATAGATTTCAGTCTATAGTCTATAGTCTATCGACAATCGACATACTTGCATACGAGATGACGTGCACAAACTAGTGGCAAAATTATTAAGAAAACTTTGGTTTCTAGATTCTAGTACCACAGCACTTTCTACTTTCTTTACACCTCATACTATATCAGCACCTGGTTCCTTTTCCATTTCTGGTAGTCCTTTTAGATATAAATATAAATATTCGTATAAAAAGAGCAAGAGCAATATGTTAAATTTAAGACAAGATGGGGAAGGAAGGAAGTGCGAGTGTGTGACCAGAAAATACGTGTGTGAAACACAACTACAACTCCAAGTACAAGTACAAGCACTCTTGTATCTTGTATCCTGTAGGCCTACGTGTTGGATCTTCCTGATTCTCTATTCGTACGCATAATTGTTGGCAGGTTTACTCCCGGATTCAAGACTCTAGATTCTAGACTCTAGACGCTAGATTCTTGACTCTTGATTCAAAGGAAGGAGAGAGGAGAGAGAAAAGACTGGATTAGCAGAGGAGATGGAAAAGTAGTTGAAAGTAGAAAGTACATAATATATAGACATTGGCAGGAAGAAAGCAGAGAGTAAAGAGTCGAGTGAAAGTCTCCACACCACAGATTGCTGTTCAAAGAGGGGTGTAAAGAGAAATAATCAAGTGATGAGAGGAGAGGAAGAAGAAGAAAAGAAGAAAAGGAGAAAGGAGAAAGAAGACATACGGGAGTCAGTGGCAGAGCCAATCTTTTTAATTGGTCGAGTGTGAAATTGGTTCTTTGGTGGAGAATCTCAGGCAAAGTGCAGTAGTGAGGCAGATCATCCGCCATAAAAAGCTGGTTGAACCCCTTGGACAGAATACAAAAGCATCGGATTAATTACAATTTTGTCACCGTCTCAGAGAAAAACGATGGGTAAAAACTACTACAACTGTACAATGTACAGTGTACAGTATCTACTTTGGATGTTGCATGTAAATGTAATACACGTGGATAATTTTAACATTGTATAAAAAATCTGTCTACCTGCAGTCCACATGGAATACAAGCCGGTAGGACGATCAGCCAAGTGAGTAATTTTTGGTATCTCCCGTACTCTCCGATGTACGGCCAGAGTTCATCTAAATCCACTTTCTTAAATTCTTCTTCATGTTTTACTCCCGCACAACATTTTTTCTGAACATGAAAAAAAGTATATAAAAAATAACTCATATTGTACCATTTGTAGCATATTTTTCCTTGAATTTTTTGTGCAAAAAGTTGTCCTAAATAAAAAATATACAAGAGACATAAAAATTTCCATGAATCTACATTTATAATTTGTATATGTTTGGATCTTGGAGTTTGGAGACATTTTTCATTTTTAAAAGTACAAAAAAGAGGAAAGAAAAAAGAGGGGAAAAGTCAGAAACATGTTGAAACTTGTTTTCTTTTATCAACAGATCAGAAAATTTACTTTTTGTCATCATGAAAAGTGAATACAGAAAGGAAAAACATATTTTTTATCTTGGTCAATTCTTTGTTATCATAAAAAATACAGTTCCATACAAAATAAAGTCAAAAATCCTCACTTCGCGAGGATTTTATATCGCCTTGAAAGCATAAATGCTTAAGGCTCCCGAAGTGAAGCTGATTATTAAAATCTCACATTGCCCCATGGTCACTATGCATAATGAGACTAAATACTGCGATGTTTCACATTGCCCCATGGTGAATATGCATAATGAGACTAAATACTGCGATGTCTCACATTGCCCCAGTGTCACTATGCATAATGAGACTAAATACTGCGAAGTCTCACATTGCCCCAGTGTCATTATGTATAATGAGACTAAATACTGCGAAGTCTCACAACGAGTTCAAAATGTGGCCACTAGATGGCTATTTTAGTAATCTACGCGAAGCGTACTCAATGTGCCACAGACAGACACAGCGATTCCAAGACTCAGCTTCACTTCGTAAAAAGGAAAAAAGAGCGTATACATCTTTACTGTACTTATTTTTACTCCATACACCAAATATAAAATCTGATGAAAAAGATTTTTAGCATCTACAGGGCAAAATATGCATTGTACATTGGGGGTGTGTCTTAATAGTTTACATAATTTAAACTTATGGACTGAATACAAAGATAATATTCATGTTCCATGTATCATACAAACAAGGAGAGAAGAAAGCTTGTTATTCGGAAATAATAAATTCTCAACTCGTCTGCTTTAATACATATACGTAAATATTTATGCTTTCCTGTGCCATTTCCCATTTTCCATATTCTCTCTGTTTTAAACGCTGGTGTAGAACATAAAAGAGACATTTTCATATCTGTACACTGTACACGTTCAAAGTATCTATAATCTATATGATATTTGAACTGTGTCTTTTTCAATTGTGAGTTGAGAATATCACATAGACTCTGATATCATAGTGTCTACAGTTTTAGGATTTATCAGCAAATAAGTAACACAAATCTGCTTTTGAAACCATGTTTTGTGTGTTAAAAATATAAGAAATTTGGGATTTAAAAAGTAGGGATTTAAAGTAAGCACAAAATATGATGATATTTAAAAAAAATGTAAATCATCATTTCAAAACCAATATTAAACAAAACAAGAAATTTTGCTTTAATTATGTGAATAACTTGTAGGAGAAAGTTTTCTTGCCATTGTAATTCCTTCAATAGCATCATCAATGACATCGGAGGCGGGCTCCGCTGCATGGCGCAGAATACCTTTACGCTGACTATCACCAGTCATTATACTACCATTCCGGATTCCGGATCCCGGATCAAGTTTTACTATGAAAATAAAAGTAGTCTTTTTTTATCTATTATCCATACAATAAAATGTCAATATTGTACGTTTTAGTAGGAGTAGATTAAAGAAAGTCCACGAGAAAAGTAGTTAAGGACTTTAGTCTTGAGCCTTGAGCCTTGAGCTACTGTCTGTTCTTTAGACTCTTCTTCCGTCCTGTCTCCACATGATGTGTGTGTGTTCCTTACTCATTCACCTGTTCACTGTTCACCATTCACTGTTTGCTGTTCACTCTATTTGCAGTAGGATCACTAGGTAAGTAGAAAAAAATCCAGTATTTGGAATGGAATGACAATCTTGAGTCTTGAGTCTTATGGACTCGAGGAGAAAGAGCAAGGCAGATGAAATATGTAGATAGTGGGTCATTGGAACACCCTTACACAGACACAGACAAGACCCTAGACTCTAGACTCTAGATTCAAGAACGGAGAGCTTAAGCAGTAGAAAAAGCACACTCTGTGATTTATGAATTGGCCATTCTCACATAAATTCACCTTCGAAAACTTGTTCGTCTACTTCCTCTTTCCGCTTTCCTTATCCTTTTTCCATAAAGGCAGTTCTTATTGGGGAAATGAAAATGAGCGTAGAAAGTACAAACTACAGAGTCACTCACACTCTTACACTAGAACCTTAGAAGGTTAGAACGTTTGAGTTAGTCGTCTCTCCAGTCTTCAGTAAAACTGATAATAGTAATAGTACTATCAAAAGCAATAGTAAATGTTGTAACTGCCAGCTTTGCCATTTCCATTTCCATTTCTTCTTCCATTGTGTCGCTGCAAGCTCAGCTAAACTTGTGTCACTTTTCCACTTTCTCTTTTTCTCTATCAATGTAACTGTCCCTCAGTCTCTCAGCTTCCCAGTATCCCAGTCTAGAATCCAGAATCCAGAGACGGACTACTCTGCGTCCACTACATAATTTAAAAATTTCCAGTTTCCAACCACAATCACCACTCCCTTTCTATAATCTCCTATTTGACTTACTTTCATGGATTATGTCTGCATGTCCGTATGTACAAAGGTATATCTACAAATTACGAATGTATGTTGTATGTATGACCAAATGGATTTTATAATAGATAATAGATAAATAAGTAGGAAGTTGGAAAACGTGGAAAACTGCAAATATACAATATATAGTTTTGCTCTCCTGAACTGTGACACATTTTTCCATTTTTCCATTTGCCACTAGCTAAAAATCCAAGTAAGAAGCGGAATATAATTTAGAGAACCTGTACAATGTACAATATTACAGCATTGTATATTGTATATGTGAACTGAACATTGAACATGTGGAAGAATTATGAGGGTAAGAGGTGCATAATTACGGTGAAAATCCTTCCCTGTTTTCAACACATGCATCTTTTATAAGTATATCGGCAGATATACAAAGTAATTTTACATATGACCAAGATATTTTCCAACCTATTGACAGTTGGCAATTGACAATTGGATTAATTTATGTACATACGGCGTTTCACAGGATTCCTCCTACATTCTTTGTTTCTCCCCGTGTCTAGTGTATAGTGTCTAGTGTCTAGCGTCAGGCTAAATTCAAGATTATAGTTGTTTGAATATGGACCTTTCCTCTTGCTTCAACCTTTTTGGCGAGAGAGTTTTTTCCTATTTTAATTTATCTGTTACGCAAAAATCAGTAGTTTAGTTCCATGAAACATTCTGTATGTTCAATCATATAATACTCAATACTCGATGAGTAGTACATTTATTTTGACAACAAATTGCCAAAATTTTCTATGTAGTTCATAGTTGCTGATGACTCCTTTATAATTCATTAATATTAATCTTTTCTTCAATTTGAAAAAATCGGCACTATTGGTATTTGTATTTGTTAGTTGTTGTGTTATTGTATAATATATGAAAGATTCATGATATATCTTATTTATACATTTGACTTGACTTTTGTAAGGAGAAAGTCAAAGTAAAACAACAAAAGTATTTTAACATTTTTTCAAATAGATACACCACTATACTGTCTGAAGTCTTCAGGCCGTATATCAAATGAAAATGAAATAAAATAATTAACTTCAGTGTAGCGATTGAGCTTTGAGCTTAGAATAAGAAAAAAAATTACAGTATACAAAAATAGGAACCTTTCCTGGATCTAAGCTTGAACGTAGCATAGTGAATCTCATAAATGATCCAAAGAAGACATTTCAAATTTCAAGGGTTTGATATTTGATACAGCGTTAACATTTATTTTTAACCTCTTTGGAGGAGTTTGATACTTGATACTCGATACTCGATACTCGATATTTGATGAATAATAATACAACTTTCCATAAAAAAGCGAGGAAATAGCTACGAGAAACGGTATTTGAAAAATGCACTAGAATCTAGAGTCTAGAATCTAGAATCTAGAATGAATTAAAGAGGACATAAAAAAGAAAAGAGGTTGAGAAACTTTTGTTTTATGTGTTTATTTCAAGCTTGGAAATTTAGTAATGGTGATTTTGAACTCCTGGTTTTTCTCTTCCAAATATACAGTACTCTGTACATTGTGCACGGTGTGTTGTATAGCTGCCTATTTGACATTTGACTGTATGTGAACTAGATAGGACATTTGGTAGTTGATATTCTGCTTAAATGTTAAACTGTTCGGATTCTCTTTCCTGTATGCTGAATGCTGAATGCTGAGATAATAACAGTATAAAGTAATGCTGATCGTGGATTTAAGCGTTAAGCTATTTCCTCAATCCCTCTCTTTTGAAATCACATACCATAGTTTGTGAAAGTGTCTATCGTATAGTGTCTAGTGTGTACTTTTGTGTATTTGGTATTTGTGTGGGCAGTGTGATTTTCCCACTTTCCACTTTTCCAATGGTCATGAGTCATGAGTCATGATGACTGCACTTTTGCACCAAACACCAACACCAAATCTTCCTGGTCTTTATTGATATGGGAAACAATAATCTGGAGAAAGGGAAACTTTTACAATTGACAAATAAATATTATATACATCTTATGTCTTATGTTTGGAGCATTTGGATTCTTGGGGAAATGTCACAAAGACGTGTTGAGTGTTGAGTGTTGAAAGTTAAGGGTTGAGGAAAAGGAGGAAAATGAACTCTCTTCCTTTCCATGAAAATAGATAATGGATAAAGTTATGATCGTAATTATGCTAGCGCTTGATATTTTATTTTGCAAGGCTATGAGGTCACTACAGATTTTCTATATATTCTTGTCTGTATGATGACTTGGTGGTTGGAGTTTGGTGTTTTCACAGACAATAGACAAAAGATGATTAGAATTTCCACTGTCATTTTACATGAAATCTTATACACATTGACTAAAATTCTATAGGCACTTTTACTCTCAAACACAGATGATTTGACGTTTCACCGTTTTCTTGTTCTCGCCATTAAACATCTAGAATCTAGAATCTAAACGTACAGCTTCTTTCCTACTTTTTAACGTCACTAACTGATACTTTATGGATTATTGTTCAAGTTTATACACTTTATGGGCTGCTTACTTTAGGCACTGAGAATCAGTTCCAGTCTCATTATCTCCCATGCTTGTGTTTTCCAGAAGCCCAGAAAATTGTGTACGATGATGGCGGTCATCTAAATTCTAAATTCCAAAGTCGACATCAAGCTAAACACATGAAGAGCATAAAATCCTGTTGAACGCTGAACATTGAAGGTTGAAGGCAAGTAACGTAGCTTAGAAAAGAGGAAGAGTTTACAGTCACCCCATTTGAAAGAAGAATCCTTGTTTTTAGCACATATTTGTATTTTCTTCTGGGTGAGCACATTTTATATTCCACATTCTACATTCTACATTCAAGTTTCAACGTGTGAGACAATAACAAATAAATGTACAATCCAGAGTTAAGTTTCTTTCAAAATGAATCAATACATTATGAAATAGTTTGGATTTTTAAGTTTGCTTTGACTGCATATGATCGTTATGAGTAGATCCATGGATTTTCACTGGTGTGTTAGTGTACGGTGTGTGATGTACCATCAAATATAGAGTGATTTCAATATGTAATGTGTATGCTAAAGCACAATGACCATGACCTTGAAGACGAGATATATAGCAAAGGTTGTTTAGCAAAATAGCAAAAGTTGTCACATGTGCAACTTTGATTCGTTTTTAAAAAGTAGATTCCAGTAATTCCAATTATTGACGATTGAAATGTTTTTGTTTTAAATCAGTAAAATTATAGGAAACATTTATTTTGTAGAATCTAGCATCTAGTGCAAAGTAGAAATATGAAGACTTTGAATTTGACAGAGTTTTTGGTCGCTGGAAAGATAGTGAATTCATGTAAGTGTCGCTATTTTAATACAACTTCCACCTCTCTTTCGTCGGTTGATGGTGTAAAGTTGCCTTTGTTTAGTGCTGGATTCAATCCAAAATTAAGAGACCGAGTTGCATTGACTGATTATACCGGAAGGAATTTTACCCATCGAGAACTAGTTGGTAAAGCTGCCACTCTTGCCCATGAGTTGAATAGACTTGTTGGTAGTGCAGAAAATACCAGGGTCTCAATATTGTGTTCAAATGACTCGACATTTCCAATCGCTTTGTGGGCAACCTGGATGTGTGGTCATACAGGTACAATTTTACAACTATTAACTCAAATCTCAAATTGATAAAACCCGAGCACGAGTTAATTACTAATTACTTAAATGTATTTATTTTTTAAAAGGAGTTTCACTGTCGGAAAAACATCCAGAAAATCTCCTTGAATATTTTGTTGGATCAACGGATTCTAAGGTGATTGTAACCATTCCGGAATATGCTGATAAATTGAACCGTGTGGCCAAAGTTGTTGGTTCGGAACTTCTTGTGATTGACTTTGATAAGTTGCCACAAGTCAATACGGATAAACTGAATAAGCTTCCAAATCCTTCGAATATTCTTAATCCATCAGCTTACAAAGACAAAGATGCTCTCATATTATTCACTAGCGGAACCACGGGTAAACCAAAAGGTGAGAAATGGAATTAAACGAATTTAGAACTTTAATAATTATTGTTTATTTTTGCAACTGATTTTTGTACATTCATTTGAAACTTGATAGCTTAGACTTAATTTACAATTTAGATTAATTTTTATGCTGAATTTGTTTTACTTTGTACAGGTGTCCTTCTTACACATAGTAATATCGAAGCTCAGGTTAGTAATATGTGCAACGCGTGGGAGTTTACACCTCAAGATACCATGTTACACACACTGCCTCTTCACCATACTCATGGTTTAATTCATGCCCTCTTAAGTCCTCTCTCGGTCGGTGCCAGGTAAAGCAAGTCGTTATCAATTATCAACTGAATTCGAAAATACTCAATCTGATTTGCAAGAAGGAAAAAATGTACACGTAACATCTAACATCCGTTTTCTTGTTTGAGTCAGATGTCTCATGTTACAGAAATTTGAAGCCCCAAAGCTTTGGTCTGAACTTTTATCAAATGAAGAACATCGACCCAGTTTGTTCATGGGAGTTCCAACTGTATACGTCAAGCTGCTTGAAGAATATGACAAAACTGTTGCGAATGGACCAAAAAGTCAAATTGAATTTGTCAAAGAAACATGTATGAAAAAAATGAGGTGTGTAATGCGTAATGCTTATCATGTTTATCATTGTCCGTACTTGAGCTTTTTTGTATGTACTTTTGTAGAATTTGGGGTTTTTTCAAATTTCAAATTTCAAATGTATTATGTATCCACTTATTTTATTTAGACTCATGCTGAGTGGTAGTGCTTCTCTTCCAGTATCAGTTCTTGAACAGTGGGAAAGGGTCACAGGGCATCGTATATTAGAAAGATACGGTATGACTGAAATCGGAGTGGCTCTATCAAATCCATTGAGAGGAGCAAGAAAACCTGGAACCGTTGGAAGACCATTTCAATCCGCACAAGTCTGTGTAGTAGACATGACTTCTAGAAGTAACTATAAAGTTTTAGCTCAAGGTGGATCAACTGGAACAAAAATAATTGATGAAAATACTAAATCAGTAACTGGGGATTTACTTATCAAAGGTACTTTCCTATGCACTACGTATACAGTATACAGTATACAGTACATGCTACATACATAGAAAAGATATTATGAAAGAGTACAAAATACAAATTGGTCAAACTGTTCACATGCTAAATTGCTAAATGTTTTTGTCTAGGGCCATCTGTGTTCAAAGGCTACTATAAGAATCCTGAAGCAACGAAGAAAGAATTCACTGACGATGGCTGGTTCATCACAGGTGATTCAGTAGAGTATGTCGATGGTGCTTACAAGATTCTAGGGAGGAAATCGGTTGATATTATCAAATCCGGTGGGTACAAATTAAGTGCCTTGGAAATAGAAACTCAATTACTTAGTTTTGATGAAATTAGAGAAGTAGCGGTGATGGGACTTCCGGATCCAACTTGGGGGCAAAGAGTAGCTGCAGTCATTGTTTGGAATGGAACACAATTGAATTCTTCAGAATTCAAACAACTTGCAAAAACTCGATTGGCACCATATTCAGTTCCAACCATTTTAGAAACTATGGATGAGCTGCCGCGTAATCATTTGGGGAAAATTAATAAAAAAGAGCTTGTTAAAATTTTTGCCCCGTCTAGCTAGAATCTAGAATGTACAAAAATTAATAATATAATTATTAGCTCTTCGCAGTAGAGAGTAGAAGCTTCCACAAACACCTTTCACTGCCATTCGCCATTCCAAAATATGTTAGTTTAAGGAGTGCTGCAATTCATAATTTGTAATGTTACGATATTCTATTTTTTTAACTAACAATGAAAATAATGTTCCACATCCAAAAACTGCTGTGATACTGAACTATGCTTTCCTGAATAAATTTTGATCAAGAAGTGATCAAGTGAGTCATGTAAATAACAAAACAACGCTCATGTGCTCATTAACTCATTTTTTTACACAGTAGGTAAACAACATTTATTATTGTCATAATTAAGTGTGTGGTAAATTTAAGATTTAAGTACTGACACAGTATAATATAAGTCCATAACAAGTATGATTTTTTTCGTATTCATAACATTTTATCCAGTATCTTTAATTATCAATTGACTGGGTATCAACAGTCACGTCATGTCAGTCCACTGTGACCAGTTGTATGTTTTATATTTTATCTTCTTTTTTTTTCTGGATTCATTATTTTGCGTTGATATATTCAGTAATAGTTCAGTTACATTTACGCGTTGTGCTACATTTGTATTCGACTCTCAAGCTAAATTTACTACTTAATTCAACAAGTATAGATATAGATATATAATAATATATGTATTTGCTCTATCATTAAACAATGCAAGTACTCTGAAGTGATCACACGCTATAGTTCTTTGAAGAATTGTAGAATTACCTATACATTATACATACGAGTACTCAATACCCATTTAAAACTATAAACATAACATATTTTATATTATTGTTTATCCCAAAATTACATAACGTTTCTCTCTTCTTACCTACCCCACAGATCATGATTTGTATAGTGTCTCATCATCATCTCAACTCAACTTAATTGAAATAGATTAAATAGATTCTAATCATATGACTACATTTTCTCTTTAGTCGACTGACGATTGACGACACTTGTATACTCGTATAGTATATCATGTTTTATGTTGTACGTTCATAACTATTGCACTTCAATATTATCTACAACGTATATCAAAATAAATTACATAAATAATTAATAGTTAATTAACTGAAACTTCTTTTAAGGGTAAATACAATGTATGTACACAGTAAATGCTTATATAAAATCCAACTTCAAGTGAATTATTTAAACATAAAGAGCATTCACGACAAAAATGAACTCTATATTATGTTCCATGCATACGAAAATACTTGCTCCGTTGAAGGTCAACCTAACGTATCATTTGAAACTTTATATTTACCTTGAACAATAATTATTATTTTATATGATATCGAAATTAACTGCTGTGTTACAATAAAATAAATCTTTTTGCATGTATAACTTTGGACAACATTGCACTGTATATATTATATTGAAAACCGACCCTCTTACATCTTATGTTTAAATCCGTATTATTTACATATATTTCGTAAATGATGAACACGACAATATGTTTAAATGGTTTTTAATTTTTCACAGTATAGCTCACAAGATATTAATGATCACTAGAATCTAGAATCGGAAGAAATATATTGCTAAATGTTTTTATCATTAATCATTACATTTCTATGAAGAAGATCTCCCATTTCACTTTTGTGGTAGTATATATAATAAGTAATAAGTATTTTATGTATACATTTTACGAGATTCCAAAGATAAAAATTCCTCTTGACCTATACAATGTACTATTATACACAGACATCACCTAAATACATGTATAACGTATTGTCTACTTTTAAGAATGATGTTTCTGTTGTATTCAATACAACATTTATGTTGACATCAAACGAAAATTCATAGCACCATATTGATCAGCAACAGGCATAGCACCGGCCTGCAACGCTAGTTTTAACCTAATTATTCTTAGCCTATTGTTGTAAATATTTCTTAAGGGTTCACGTTTTAACATTAACACATAATGGAATTATTATCATTGAGATTGAGTACACAACTATAGTTACGTGAATGTACTTTACTACACACATGTACTAATGACATTGAGATAAGAAGTATGTACCACAAAAACAAACTGATAAAAACCATCTTTGAAGAGAACAAAATAAATGCTTCGGAAACTAGTGTTAATTGCTATCATAATATTCTTTATAAAGGTTTGGCAGTATAGGAATTAAATTTGAATGCTAACATAGGAGGATAAAAAATAAAAAATAATTCACTTTGCTATTTCAATCTGAAACATTCAACCTAAATACGTCACCGGTGTATTCATCTTAGGTACTTGACCCAAATCGAATAGTATTTGACTGAATGAACTCTATCTTTGAATCTATTATTCACTTCGTATTTCTTTTACACCTGTACATTTGCTGTGATCATTCACAAAGTGTGTTTTAAACCCTATAATTATTCATTCACTATAATTCACTCATAGGTATAATAATATTATGTACTTTAAAGCATATAATTCGAGAGCAAATTTTTCAGTTAATCTAGATACACGTGTGCGTATCTGATGCCTAAAAAATGTATCCATACTTTCATAATTTGTCATGCAATAATTTGGAAATTTTGATAAAATTGTGCTTGTAATCTATACAAAGCAGCATTTCGTACCTTTTACTTAAGTATTGAACACGAAAATTGAAAACTAAGTATACTTCTGCACGATATCTCAATAAGTTATTTTAATTTTTTCCGCCATTAAATGTACTTTGCTGTGACAGTGAGACAATAAATCAATTTAGTTTATCTAATTTGCTATTTCAGACTACAAAGACTCTTTCTCTTTCTACTCTTTTCCCAGCGTAATCTTACGTGTTGATGTGACTCCATTTTTTCATGCGTAGATGACATATATGTAACTGGCTTCAAATAATAACTATTGTAATTGAAGTTATATTGTTGTCCAGTTTTACAAGCCTTTATTGTAATAAACAACTTCAGGAGCGTTGGGCAATTTTTTAATACGTTCCTAAAACAATAATTCATATTTTTTAGTATAATGTACCAAATAAAAGTGTATATAAAGTAATACATCTTATTAATCAGTAGCTTTAATTTTGTATCAATTTTAGTAAATTTTCGTTAATTTACCCGTAACTCTGGTTCAAGACTTGATACACTAATAGATGATTTTTGTGGGAACAGAGCACAGCACATTGGTGTTGCAAATGTGAGACAGAATCCACAAAGTAAGACTTGAAGAGGAGCTCCCACCATCGGATATCGGGCAAGTGTTCCTCGTTTTTCTAAGCGATCCATGAAAATTGGAGGAAAAACTGAAATTTTCAAACATCAAAATTACTATTATAGTAATCGAGTTTTCAGTTCAATGTGTATGTTAGATATAAAGTTAATTTAAAAAATATTCTTCATAATTAGTGGTTAAAATAAGAGGGAGTTCAAAATTAATTTCACAAAATAATCAAACTCAATTATTAGCCATTCAATCATTCAAAATGATGCTTTGGTGATTCAAGTAATGACTAATGACTGATTTTTTAGGCACACAAATGTTATCGAAAGTGCAGTCTCTGACAATCTTTTAGTATTCGTGTTTTTTTTCTTCCTCATTACTTGCCAACCATTCTCAGGCTGTACATTGTACATTCAACTGAACAAAATCTTTCATTCAATAATATTATTGTTATTGCATAAATAATAAATAATACTGTAACTGCAACAAAAAAAAAATCAAACTGAACACTAAAAACATCAATCTCTAAATTTCAAGACTGAGATATTATGATACTGTTTTTATTCGTTTTTTATTCAAAAAACTAATCAAAACGAATCATTCTCAAAATTGCTTTTAAAAATTCTTTCGTTTCTCAAGAATTAGTGATTTATGGAGTAAGCCAAGCAGAAAAAGGGTGGGGAAAAGTAATAAACATGTAAAATATTCCCAAAATAAAAATCAGAACAATATAAAGTTATAGAATATGACGTAACATGTGAGTTTTGTAGACACAGTGAAAGAAGAACAAAATAGATTGAAAGAGTTACATAATATTATTAGAAAGTTTAGTAAAGTTCAAGCAATCAAAACAATCAAAGATTTTTGACATTCATGCATCTATTATGTCTTTTTAGAACAGTAGCTCATTCACCTTACCTAATTGCACAGATTTACAGTTTCTTCAACATAAAATCAAACAAGGTAACTAAGTAGACATACAAAAAACGACTTTAAAAAATATACTTAAATGTAACAAAAAAACACAAAATCAACAAATAGCAAGACATTAGAAATTAAACAGAAAAAACCAGGACTAATAACACAAATTATAAAGAATACAGAATAAAACAGGGATCAGGGAAAAGACAAAGAGAAAGAGAAGGGAAAACTCAGAGGTCAATGCATGTAATTACTCATGGAGGGCACGGCCATTCCAATTCTTGAAAGAACAACTAGAGATATGCCAATTTTTGCAGCTTCAGTAGAATTTCCCAATTTGTTTCCATTGCTATCAGTAACCGGAATCCCATCGTTTATCTCTCTGTTTTAACCAACAATTTACAAAACAAAAATTGAAATTTTATCTTAGACTAAAAAAAAATAGTAGTTACTCATTCCAGGAGAGGCCATTAAAATCCGAGAAAGAACCACAGAAGATATTCCAACTTGAGCAGCCGCCTGTGAAAAGCCGAGTCGTTCACCCTTTTCATCAACAACTGCGATTCCATCTTTCAACTCTCTAATAACAATATTTTACATGCAAGTTTTTGAAAAACATTTTTAAATAAGTTTTCATTCAACATTGTAATTATTCTTATTATTTTTTTCCAAGACGTCCCCTTCTTACACATATATGTATGTGTACACAAAATTACAATAAAGAATATACATTTTAATATATTTTACAATATGCATTTATTATAAAATCCTTGTTGTAATTAAAGTATAAGCAGATAAAATTGAAAGGATCTCATTACATACCACATGAAATGTAAATCATAAGCCATACTTACTTCATTCTCATTAGAGGAATATTGACACAATTGGCTGCAGCAACAGCAACAAAGGGAACCATTCGTCCGACTAATGGTGGCATTTTTTTGACTAGAGAATTCAAACCTAAAGCTGTACCCAGGGCTCCACTAGTAGCCAATACATAAGATGTACCAAGTTGTCTACAAGTACAACAAGAGAAAGTGTAAGTTTAAGAGACCCTCGTGCATACATATATATACAAACACACAAATATGTAAGTGCAAGATGACAAGTATCACGTATTACCCAAGTTTAAATTGCAGTTTGATTGAAAGACAAATTAATCCATTTTTTTAACTTACTGTACACTGAGAGGAGAATCGCCACTTCTGTTAGAATAATTTACTACAGCATTGAATGACTGATTAAACCATTGCCAAAATATTACAGCTGTTGTAGACCTGTACAAGCACAAAACAATTTAAAGATAAACAAGAAAAATGCATTCCTTAGAAATTGATAGTGCTTGTTATATAATACACTTTTATAATTGTAAGTACATAATCGTAAATTGTGGATCATTTTGTTCTTTTTCTGAATATATTGACACGGAAAATGGTATACTCACTTGTAGAAAGTTAGCATAGATCCTGTAATAAACATGTTCATTGGTACTTGGGCACTCATCCTCCCAATAATCATCATCTTTTCACCTGTGTCTGGATGAAAGGCGGAATCATATATGTTTTTTGCTCTCCATAATTCATCTTCTGATATACTCAATTTTTCACCCTTTCTAAAAACATACGATGCAAAGAAATTGTTTGTTTAATAACAGCACTTTAATATCAAATGTTACTCTAATCTTTGTAATAAGATATAAGGTAAAAATTTACATTGTACAAAACAAAATGTTTGAGCACTACATAAATTACCTGTATTTTGTTACTGTATCTTTGGCTTGTTCTAGCTCAGAAGAGCTGCAAAGTAAATTTAATGGATTGGTGGTGACAAAAAAATGTCTTGCTCTACCCATATAAGTACCTATATTTGAGAAAAGTTCAATAAACATGATATATTTAGCATATATACGAAAGAATAATTAATTAATACATCAAATACTCCATAATATAGCACATTATTAAAAGGCAAGTATTGAAATTTGGAAATTACTTTGGTCCCATCTCGGTTCGTCAAGGTTAATTCCAGACGTGAGAGCTGTTACCGTATTAGCATTAATGTCCTTTAATGGTGGTGCCATTGTAAAATTTGATTCTTGAGATTCTTTTAAGGATCCTCTGTTTTTCACATATACACATAAACACCACAGACATACGACAAATTTTAGTAAGTGTTTTTATTAGATTCAAATTTTAAACATATTTTACACCGAAAATATTTGTACTAACTAATTGAGCAATTAGAATCAAATGTTAAAACTAGTAGTAGAAAAATTTGTGGCAAAAGAGAAAATCAAATGGTATGACGCACGAGTATACTGATTGATATGACCCCTTACTACTTACTATGATGAACTGACTGATGTGATGTAACAAATTTATACAATCTACTTAAGCCACCACTTTCTAGTCCAGTATATAATATACCATATATATATATGTATATTATTATACATGGAAGGCCATGTACTCCAGTCTACACATTTAATATTATGTATAAAATGTATTCTTATCAAAAAGATAGATGAGAGAAATTGACCTTCTAACCTTTAAGGTTTCCTGGAGTTCAAGGTTTCTTTTTTGTCACGTTTGTCTGTAAGAAAGGATGTCAGCATTTATATACACAAGAAAATTACTATACACATTTATATTTATACACTCAAGAGAAATTGAGAGCGTATAAAGATGTATGAGTAAGATAAAATGGATTTAAGTTTGATACAGAGTGAAATGATAAAATGTTTAATGTATTCTGTCACCAGCAAGAGTTGTATTTGTAATTTGTAGTACAGGAGTTCACAAAATGATGAATTTGTGGAGTTGCTACAGATTAATTTAGACCATAAAAATGATTGCGTTCTTCCTTTTTTTTGTTGATGCGACGAGATATCGATGCGAAAATGTCAAAATTTTATTGTTTCAAATTCAAACCACAATCCAGCTGTAGTTTGTTGCTCTTTTAACCTCAAACCTAGGAAAAAAACACATGTATACTTACACTTATGTACAAATCTATCACCAACTAAATTTTCATTTCATTATATATTTTGTCTGAAAGCTTGACAATGCACACACAAAATTAGAATGACAAACTCAACAACACAACAACATACTATATTATAGCGTGAGCACCTGTGAATGAGATACATCTAATCACTGAACAGATGACTATTAGATATCTAACATGTATTGGTACAAGGGACTATAGTATACTGTACGTTTATGTGCATAAACAAATGAAAATCATTAAACATGATATAGAACGCAAAACAGAGTTATTATAGAGCCATAATACAATATATGAACTACATAAAATACATAATGCTATAAATTATAATGCATATATATATTATGCTGTTTACGTGTAGGATAATTCTAACGCGTATTAAAAATCTATCAAATCTCTATCCGTTCATGCTACACTTTACACTGTAGACTGTAGCAGTTACTGTTTTTTAATGTCTACAATAACAAGTTTTGTAGACACACAAACACAAGTATGCTTTAGGTATAAAAGAAAATTATACACGCACTTTGAAGTTATACTGCGTTTTTCAGTTGTAAATAATGTCCTTCAAATCCTCTCTTTCAATTACTAAACAGTGGATGCGTGTACGTGCACAGTATAAAATAAATGTTAAATAAATAGTAAAAAAAAACAAATATCTTACATCTCAACTATTGTATGGATAACTATTTATATCAATTTCAAATTACGATATTTACCTTCAAGGTGGGGGTACAATAATAAATTGTGTGGAACTGCGTATTCTCATTTGTACGTACAGATTAAAAAAATGAGTAATTAAGTAACTATCTCCGACCTCGAATTATTATTGTATGTACGTGTTGGATATGATACTGTGTCCAATTTCTAGAAATAGGATTGAGCAGTGACCTATTTTCAGCCCCGTATTATAGTATACACGGGTATTCCTTACACACAATATAAACTCGGGAATTCGGGAAAGTCGGGAGCGGGCGCAAAAAATTCGAGTTTAATAAAACCCGCTGAGGAAGCGAAATATCTGATTCGCATTCATACACTATAGTTACACCTAAAAAAATGCATACATGTGTGAAGAATTAAAACAGTACATTTAAATATTCATATCAGTTTTAGTACTCTTTTGTCAGTATAAATAACTTTATTAGAATCTACAGTAAATAAAATATACATATAAAATGAGCTTTTAAATCGTTATATAAATATATATGTATGTCATTGTTGTACCTACATACTACATCAGAGACTCTGTTGTTTAACGTTTTTACAGAGTAGCATATCTTAATTCTTAATTAGATGATTACATATACAAAATAATTATCATTGCATGACATAACAATATTATATATTATACATTTTTAGTAATTATATCTAGTCGTTAAATTTTGAATCTTTTGTTCTGTGGAATTCTCCATTCTAAATCTGCTATAGAGTTGATCGATATATTATATAAATCGTAAGTATTATATATCACAAAATAGTTAAAAACAAAAATGGCGTTTGAAAATTCGGATAATTATTATATGTATATTTAATATTTTTAAAAACAATATCAAGTCCTTGTATAGCTTTTAGTATATTATGCAGTAAATGTATGCATATATATATGCAAATAGGTTATAACTTATAACATTGATAAATATATTCAATATTGTGTATTTCAATCTCAACTCACATATAGCACTTTTTCATAATTAAATAACGATGAATGTAAAGTTAATTCATTCAATGTATTTTATGGATAGTCTTAAACATTATTGTGTTTTCATTTACGCAATATTTATAAAAGATACATTGTATAATATATATCTTATATCATGAATATATTACTAATATTTAGTCTTTAAATATTAAACTGCTTCGTACGAACGATTGTTAGTATTCCTGGTCGAATTTTTTCTGCAGCACATTGAACGATGGCATATTCTAAATCTTCAAAGCCGAGAGCTTGTGGTATAGTCTTGAGTAGCTTTGTTCTTTCTTTGGGAGGTTTTAACCTAGGAGTTTTTGAAAATGATTAAGCATACATACTACATACAAATCATTTTTAGTCCTTTAATCACATTAATCACAAGCTTCTACCTGAGTTTTCAATGTTCTAAATTCTAAACAATAATATTATGGGGTACATTAGTATGTACAATAAAGTATGGGGGTGAAATAATCAAAGTTACCTGATTGACTCCAAGTAGGCAATTAATGCAATTGCTTTTGCATGCAATTTTCTCTTGAATAGTAGAAGGTGAATATATCTACGATCTGGACGAAGAAAACTTAATTCTTCTAAGAATTTGCTTACAAAAGAACTTCCTTCCTTGACTACGGTTGGAAATGGGCTATTTTGAATAAAGTGTATATATATATAATATTTATAAAAAATGACAATAAGGTTCAGAAAAATCCATAGTCCTTTCAATTAATCATGAATATCTATGTAAACAAGCGTATATAAGAATATATATATATATATATATATATATATATATGCCCAATCAAAATTTTTTTTAATATTAAAGATATATGTATATTATTATTATGGCTGCATACTCTGTATTCGGAGAAATAAACGGATTTGAACTCCAAAGTGAATATAGTTCATCTCTTAAAATGTTTTCTCGCTGTTGACGATGAGGTAAAATATTAGTCTGTTTTACTTTCACTGACTTTTTGCTCAATTCCATCTACAAAAAAGATTAAAAAAAAAAGTACTATTAAGATTTGGAATTTCTATTTATGATTTTGACAAGAAAAAGAAATGTTTCTTACAAAAGTAAATGGATAACGATGCGATGCCACTTGATTATACGATATACTCTTAGATCCGATTTCTCCATACATTAAACCCTGTAATTTAAATGACAATATCCGTTAGTTTCAGCGTTACCCAGTCTTTTGACACAAAGAATACAAATTTGAACCACGGTTATTTTTTTCAAAACACGTAACAAAGTATAAAATGTAGAGTTTATTTAGATACACACTTGTACATAGAGTCCTTTCATAAACGTGTCAGGTAAAGTTGGTAGAACATAACGAGAACAATATGCCTCTTGATTTTTAACAAAACACAGTAAAAATCGAATCACCTGTAATAACATAAATAAATAAATAAAACACATAATGAACATACATGTTATTGAGTTTCAAGATTATCCCAAATTTGTAACTTTTATATTTCATATCATAATAGCATTATATATGTGTGCATGCATATTCTATACTATATGTTACACAACAAAATAACAATATGAAATAAACTGGCACATATTGCTGAATATAATATTTTTTGATAATAATATGTGTAAGTACATACTTGATTTACAACACTGGCATCTTCTCCTACAATTATAGCTGAACCAAATGTTGTGAGGTATGAAGTTAAAAGAGTTTCTAAAACAGTCTTGGGTAGAAATAATGGTGGTAAATATTCATTGGGATCATTATTTTCAAAAGCACTGCTTGTAAAATTATTAAGGTGAATGTGTTCAATGTTTTTTGGATTATTTTCTTGCCTCCAACAGGACATGGTTGAAGTGATAGTTTTACAAAACTCGGCACACCATGAATTAATCATTGAACTTTGTAGTAGACCTTTACAGAGTAAAACTCCAATTTTTGGTGCAAATTCAGATAACCAATTGAGAATTAATGGTCGAAGAAGTAAAAATTGATTTAAATATTGTAAATTTGCAAGAATAGCAACAGAATGAGGAATTGTAGATGCAGGTCTATTTTTGTCAATCAAATGACTAAATCCATACGAAGACTCTGAATCTGGATCGGAAGGTACCCTAATGGAGACGGATAAATAAGCCAAATTTAAGTCACGAACTATACATATTGTACTTCTTAATGTTGATGGAAGAACGAGATTTCCGTCAACAATATCATGATGATCAACTGTATGATCCGTTACATATTTCCTGTAAAAACAAAAAATGAGATTATGATATATACACACACTACACACCAATTATTATTATTGTTGATTCGTGACAAAATAATCAAATTTGTTTTATTGAAAAAGAATGTTGTTTTTTTTTCTATAGCTTACACTAGACGATACAAATGATGAGGTAGATTCGTAGGATAAAACAAACTTGTCCTTTCTTCTGTCCATAGGTAAACTAACTGTGGCCCAACAATATTACACCACCGACTGACAACCTGTGAAAAAAAAAATTTGTGCGTAGTTCCTTTAAGGATGAGTTTTCAGAAAAAAAACACAACAAATACACATTATCATACATCATAAATATAACTTACAATGCCTACAAGTAGTTCATTTCGTTTTCCAGAAATTACTTTTTTGACTTTGTCATTTGTTAATGAACTGATTTCTAATTTTGCAATTGAATCAGCTAAAGACTCTGGTTCATATATTGGAGATATTCCAGTAGAATCATGATCCCCAGGTGACAATGATATAGGTAAATTTACTTTTTGCGAAGACTTTTGTCTAGACTCTATAGTTTTAACATTTGACTTGAGGAATCGTGATGAGGTAGATGTAATTCCATTTTTCTCAGTATTTGAAGAAGAAAGAAGAAGTAAACGAGATAGGGAAGACGCCGAAGAAGATTTTTTAATGGTTTGTTTCTTGCTCTCATTATTAATGTCATCATTTACATGTATCATGTGTGGAACTTCACCTACGACGGACAAAGCAAGATTACGACTCATTGATAATGATCTAACCATTGGAGGTGGCATAACATTTTCATCATCATCATGCCCATTTTTTTGATCCTCTTTATTATTATCTGTCTCAACACTTTGAATTTGATTGGAGGGTAATGAATGTCTTTTCCCATTGTCTGCTTGACTTGTCAAACTGTCTTCCATCATCATCATTATGTAACAGTAGTGACTGTTGAGTCTGTTGAGAATTACAAACAATAACACTAACATTATTTTATGGATTACAACTACATATATTTAAAGTTTATTGAATGTTCATGAAAACGAGATAATAATATTATCATTATTAAAAAGATTAAAGATTATTTATATAGAATAAATATTTTGATTGTACATTATACATACATACCTCTCGGAATATCAAGTATTCATACAACGACATGAGACATGAATACAGAACAAAATTTTATATATTTTCTAGTCCTTTTGTATATATTATATAAATGAATTTTCTTGCACAGAGGGAAGTTATATTATAATTACAATTAAAAATCACATATTCAATTGTGTGTCAAATATTTCCTTTGTGACATTTTCATTATTAAAATTACTATTTTACTTGCTAAAACAAAATATCACAAGTCGAGAGTTGATTGATTTTAAAAGTAAAAGGATTAAATATTAAATAACTCACACATACTACAATATACATGAAAGAAACACTTTCGTGGCACAAGTTCAAGATTTAATGATATCCAAAAATCCAAACAAAAATAACAAACTATGCAACGAAGGTCAATCATAATCCATTTCCTCCATACAAGTAATTACGTAAGTTAAATAGTTTTAAATCTATCTAGTTACAAAAAAAAGTTAATGGTCTACATCCTTAAAAAGATGACAAATTATTTAAAAAAAAAATTTTCCGCAAAAAGTTTCCTTGAATTCTGCGAAAACCGAATTTTGACAGTTCGCTAAAAAAAATTACTGGATTTTTGATTTTTGATCCAAAACTAATTGTAGTTTGCAGTTTTAAATACGAAATGTATCATGGATATAGAAATAAGGCGTGATTTTACGTATAGTACCTTAACTTTAGTATTAAATCCAATTTTGTATTATGCAGTCTTGTCCAAATCCCTTCAAAAAGTGATTGAGAGTTTTTCCATTCGGGCAATTTTCTACGTTTGGCTTATTGAGATTATCAAAATTTTGATTGTGACTTTATGCTTTCCTGTCTCATATTATATTCTTGATACCAAAAAGGATGAATTCGTGCACACTGACCAACTACCATTTTCCAACAATGACGAGTATTCATCCGACAATAGTACGGATACTAATTTACTCACAAGAGGCAAATCAAGATTTGTGTTACAAAAAGTAAGCACACATAATAATATTAGTGTGTGTAATTGTATAATATATTATTGTATCTTATCTTGGTTTGAAATTTGAAATGTATCGTATAATGAGTTAAATATTTCTATTTTCTTTTTTATTGGAATAGGTTTTTCAAATACTAAAAGGAATATTCAATTTTGTAGCTGGGATCGTCATTTGTCATGGGCTTTTTATTTTTTTTGGTGCACCATTTATTCAGTGAGTTTTACTGGTTAATATCATCATCATAATTACAAAGATGCTAAAACAAATACAAAATATAAAAATGGATGTGTTGTAATATCATATTTGACTCTTTTTCAAAATTTTAGGAAATTTAGACTCACTCTTGGATTCAGTTCCATTCTAGTCTCATGGTTATACTTCCCTTTAACTCTAGTCGTAAATCCCTCATCAATGCTTCAAGAACTAATGTACATAAGGTATAATCAACCATATCGAAAAATAACGGATAAACTTCAACAAATATAATATAGTTTGTACATAATTTATTTTGTGAACATGTAATGTATGTGCTAGTCCCTTACTTACTTATACTGACTTATATACATTTTAAATCATATAATATAGTTCATGGAAGCAGAATAACTCGTCAATATTCCGTGCTAAATGGAGATTTCTCATCACAATTTTTGGAGCATGGATAGGAGCAATTGTAATGCCACTTGATTGGGATAGACCATTCCAGAAATGGCCAATACCGTGTGTCATATCTTCTTTTGTATGTTGTACATTAGTAAATGTTTTTTTCTTCATATATTTGATGTATAAAATCCTGTGTAGTTATGATACTCCCTTTCTAAATCTATTTAAAAGCTCCATCAAAAGTCCTAGAACGAGTAAAACCAAGTAATTTATTTGAAACCTCTGTGTATGCTGAAAGTTTGAAAGTGGTGTTTGCTTTCTCCACTTTCCCTACTATTTGAATTGAACTACAGACTACGCTATAAACATTTATACCTCATTGAATACTTGGATGCGTTTTACGTCCAAAAACAAATACTTCTCAAAACTTTTTTAGTAACCCTGAATGGGTTAAGCTTTAAGTGCAGGAGTTAAATTAATTATATGAAGTGTATGCAGAGTATACACTTTCGTAATTTTGATGTATACTTTCCTGTCGTGTTTGTTTTTTAACTTTTTTAGTAAATTACCGCTAGAAATTAAAAATATGTTATATGTAGTATATTTTTATACCAACAGCAGTACAAAAAAAAAACATATATTTATGTGAAACCATGCATCAATGAACTGTAAACGTTAAACATGATGTGCATTTTGTAACATTGTGTAAAATATTTATATCTGTATACGTGATAAATGAAGTATTTAAAAGACAAAATAAAGGATTAAAACTGAGAATAAAGCGGAATAACAAAATTTCATTTTTAATTAGAAAAATACGAACCGTCATGTGTATTATTTGTAAAGTAGTAAAACTGATAAAAAAAGTAGTAGCCTTAAAATGCATTTACTGGTAAATATATCACATTTAGATTCAATCCAGGGTAATTTCAATTTGATCTTCCCATAACATTTCTCGAATATGTTTTTGAATGCACCATAATTCCACAGCTAGACAAATTAATCGTCCAGCTGCTAAAGATAGTAAAACTGTAAAATATAAGAGAACAGTTTCATGATATTCAAATGTTCAAGTAGTAAATTAACTAAATAAGTATAAGGTTTTAGATATAGATATGCAACTGTAATTAATTTTATTACCGCATAATTTAATAGAAAAAGGAATGTATAGATCCAAAAAATTCCACATATATATCCAAAGAGGAAGAACGTGTAGTCCTAGTATTACTAGAGTTCCTAGAGTTCAAAATTTTGATTAAATGACGCATTTTTTTCAAAATTTTGATGAAAACAGTTAAATACTAATGTGTTTTATCATTTAAGTTTAACCTAGAGGTGTTTTAAATCCTTTTTCCATAACTTTGAGAACAAAGTAAGGTGGAGGGATGCGTAGATGAATCTGCTCTTCCCCTTTGGAATCAGACTTTTTCAAGTTTCTCCATTTTGCTCCCGCTTGGTGATTTCCAACAAACGTTACCCATTCAATACAAATTATCATCCAGCCCCACTATGGATACATATAATATATATGATTAATGAAATTTTTATAAAACCAACCTTCAAAGTAAATTCCAGTTCTCAATTAAGTTATGCAATTTTATATTATGAGGAAGCACTTATGTAAAATTCTGTACAGTATACAGTATACATAGTATATGTACAAACAAACCTGTACAATATTTGACCATAGCAAACTTCTTCCTACATTGTCAATAATCACGTCCAACTGTATGTGAGACAAAATACAGAGGATGTTCACAGGTTATAATAATATTTCCCTTTTTCATATACCGACCACAGTTTTCAATTTTTCAGTTCGAATCGTTGGCAGTACCGTATAAACTTTAGCTTATTGAGATAATATGATTGTAAAAAAGTCCATTTAGAATTCGTTAGCTTTAACTTAAATGTAAAATAAGTTAACCATACCCAAGCCCCAAAGCTCGACTGTTGATTAAATGTTCTTGCTGCCCAGCCATCAAAGAAATCTAATGCAATGGAAATGCTATAAAATATGAGGAATGTTGCTGTTTCTTGATAGTAGAAGTAGGCTAATACAAGGAGCACTAGACGCAAGTAACCTGCAAATCAATATTTTGACATACAGTTTAGTTTTACATGGATTTAACGAATGTCAGTGTAAGTAAATGGCAAAAATATAGTGTACAGTGTACGTTGTTTGCCTTTTTTGTAGTTTTGTATTTTAATCATGTATATATATGCTTACCAATTATATTTGGAATATACAGTAGAATATCGATGGCATTTTTTGTTTGTCTAATTTCCATTTCAAGTTTATTTAATGTACTTATAGGGTTATAGGATTAAGTACAAAGATTTAAACAAAAAACAATTATCTGTGAATCAAACTATTTTGTAAATTTGTCAACTATCCCTTGTTCTTATCCCAAGAAAACGACACCGATAACAAAGTATATTAAGTGTAAATACTTCTATCAATACACACGTAAATATTGACACCGTTGAAAATTTGTTAGTGATTGATGGACAGGACACTTACTGAAACACATGTGCACACGTAAAGCCAGCTACAAAATGTGTATGAGTGTAGCTAGAGATCCTCAGAGTTTTATGTGCATGTGTATTCAATCAAATCAAGATGAACGTAACATAATATTATGAGCATTCATCAACATTCTCATTGAATTTACTGATGTGACCTTCAAATAAATTGTATGAATTGTATGAACATTACTGTCTATATACACGACTTCATTAAATATGCATTTACTGAGTGTGTGTAGTGTGTATGCTCATAAATACACCTGTATTATACAAACTTGCGTTCAATTTTCTTACATATTATGTGTATATATCCTTTCCTATCTGTACAAAATATATATAGTAGACAGTAGCCAGAATAAATATATACATATATTATTATTGGGGTAAAATAGAGACTGGAGTATAGGATGCCCAAAAATTTTGTCTACTGTTAAACAGTACTTCTGTAGACTATATATACCACATGGATCAATATATAATGCATCCGACTATGAAGCAAAGTAGATGTAATGAAAGTAGTTATCTCGTT